>PISX010004146.1:0-33013 GCA_004024625.1 Mellivora capensis | reverse complement strand
GGGGCCTCCTTGCCCCCCTAACTCTCCACCCCCAGCCTGCTCCCCTGCCTGACACGAGGCCTCTGCAACAGACGTCCTGTGCCCCCCACCCGGGCACCCAGAGCCCCTGAGTGTTTGCTGAGTGGATGACAGAGGTGCAGGGGGTCTCTGGGGGGCTCTCCGGACAGGAGAGGTAAGGGAGGAGGGGCGCCTGGCTTCCCAGGTGTAAAGGGCAGCTGGGTGCGGTCACCGGGCTGCAAGCTGCGGTCGGGGCCTCCTGCATTCTGACCGCCCTGACCTGGGAGATGGTGCGGAGTGAGCTCACGGGGCCAGTGTCTGAATTCCTCCTTTATTGGCAACAAGTGCAACCCGTCTCCTCCTCCCCAGCCCCACCCCGTCCCCTGGCGGTGCCGGAGCGGTGCTGGGACTCCTTCTTCCTCAGGGCCTGCTCGGGGTCGCCTCCACAGCCCGGCCGGCTGGCTCTGCAAAGGTGGCCCCAGACCCGGACCCAGGAGGCAACTGAGGAGACCAGGTCTGATCCAGGGGGTCCCTCAGGGGCATCCTGTGGGAACAGCCAGGTCAGGGGCGGGAGACTGCGGCCCCCTGGGGGCACCGGGCCTCCTCTGGTCACCAGCACTGTTTCCCCTTCCCAGACACCAGGCCCCCTGCCGCGCCCCCTTCCTGCCCCAGACCCAGGGTCCTGCTTGGGGGGTGGGTGGGCAGAGGAAGGGTGCGGGGCAGGAGCTGGTGGGCACAGCGGGCGGCGGGGCTCACCAGGCCTGCAGGGTGGGTGTGTCCGGCCCGTGCAGGCAGAGGCGCGCCTCCGCCGACTTGGTCCAGCTCGTGCTGTTCTCCGGGTCCTGCTCGCTGCCCCCAAGCCCAAGTAGAATTAGTCCCGGAGGTGCCCGGCGCCCACGCCCCGCAGCCCTCCCGCAGCCGGGGGAGCGCCGCAGCCCCTCACCTGCGCTTGCCCACCAGGCCCTGGAGCAGCCGCTGCAGCCGTGCGCTCTCCCGCAGGCGGCTGAGCTCGCTGGTGAACGTCCCGTCCGAGTGCCGCGGGGCCCTGCGGGGCGGAGGGGGGGGCGCGGGCCGGTTCAGGGCCAGGCCGGGGGCGGGGGGGGGGCGGGTTCGAGGAGCGGGCGTGGGTCCCTCACCTGGGGGGCGCGGGGAGCGCGGCAGAGCCCCGGAGCAGCGGCGGCAGCAGCAGCAGCAGCAGGGGCGCGACGGCCATGGTGGGCGCGCGGGCTGCTGAGCGCGGCTGCGGCCGCCCGAGCCCCGCGCGGCCCCTTTATAGCGCCCGGGAGCGGGGCATCGATCGAACCCGAAGGTCAGAGCCGCCCACCCAGCTGTCGCCCGGGCTGGCCGCCCGCCCCCACCGCCGCGTCGGCGCCCCTTGGCTGGCTGGGCAGGGAGGGGAGCGCTGCGCCGGGGCGCGGGCCCGCGGGCGTCGGGCAGGGGCGCCCCGCGCGGAGGAACATGCGGGCGAGGCTGCGGCGGGAACAGCATGTGCAAAGCCTCCGAGCCGCCCTCTCCGCTCTGGGCGCAGAGGGGGCGAGCGCCTCGGAGGCGGGCTCGGGAGGGGAGATGCGCGAGGAGGCGACCCGGGCCGCGGACTCCGCTGGAGAGGCCGGGCGGGCGGTGGGAATGGGGAAGGCTGGGCCTGGGCCTCTTGTCCAAACTTACTGCTCAACTTTTCCTAAACATAAAACTGCTCAAGGGACGCCTGGGTGGCTCAGTCGGTTGAGCGGCTGCCTACGGCTCAGGTCATGATCCCAGTGTCCTGGAATCGAGTCCCACATCGGGCTCCTTGCTCGGCGGGGAGCCTGCTTCTCCCTCTGCCTCTGCCTGTGCTCGCTCTCTCTCTCTCCCTCTCTCTCTGACAAATAAATGAATAAAATCTTTTAAAAAAAAAACAACAACAAAACTGCTCTTTATGAAATTCTACTGATTATTTTTCAATGAGTGTAAAGTTTGGGGCACCAGTCTGGCCAGTCAGGCATTAGATTCTTGATTTGGGGTGTGAGTTTGAACCCACACTGGGTGTAAAGATTACTGATATGAATAAATAAAAACTCAAAAACAATTTTTTAATGAATGTAAAGGGGCTCCTGGGGGCTCAGTGGGTTAAGCCTCTGCCTTCCGCTGGGGTCATGGTCCCAGGCTCTCTGCTCAGCGGGAGCCTGCTTCCCTCTGTCTCTCTCTGCCTGCCTCTCTGCCTGCTTGTGATCTCTGCCTGTCAAATAAATAAATAAAATCTTTTAAAAAATAAATAAATATCTTTCTAAGAAAGAAAATCAATTTATTTTAAATGTATAAATATTGATATCTGAATTCTACACTCTGTTCCATTGATCTATGTCTAACCGTATGCCCGTACCATTCTGTTTTGATTCCTGTAGCTTTGCAGTAAGTTTTGAAATTCAGAGCTTTGAGTCCTATGACTTTGTTTTTCTTTTTCAAGATGGTCTTGGTTATTTGTGGTTCCTCACATACATGTCCGTATGAATTTAGGATTGGCTTTTATTTCTTAAAAAAAAAAAAAAGAAGCTAACGGAGTTGTGATAGGGAGGGTATCAGATCGACAGATGGGTTTGCTGAGAAAGGCCGTCTTAACACTATGACGTCTTCTAAGCCATGAATGTCCTCTTCTTTAATCTCCCCAGCAACATTTCATACCTATCGGTGTGTACATCTTTTGTCTTCTTGGTTAAATTTCTTCTTCTCTCTCCTTTTTTTTTAGGATTTACTTGAGAGAGAGACAGAGACAGAGAGTACACAAGTGCGAGGGGCAGAGGGAGAGGGAGAAAGAATTCCGAGTGGAGCGAATGGAGTGCAGAGCCCAACACCGGGCTGGATCTCACGACCCTGAGATCATGACCCGAGCTGAAAGCCAGAGTGGGAATCTCAACCAACCGTGCCAGCCAGGGGTCCCGCTGAAATCTTTTTCTGACTATTTTATTCCTTTTTTTATTTTGTGAGCAGCAAAAAGTTTATTGACTGATAGTAAAGTTTATTGAGTGATAAAGTTCCAGAAGAGGGAAGGAACCCTGGAGGGCTGCCCTCTAAGTATTTTATTCTTTTTGATGCTATTACAAATGAATTATTTTCTTAACTTCAATTTTGAATTGTTCTTTATTTTATTTTTTATATTTTTATAAAAATTTTAAAATATAGAATATTTTTATTTTATTTTTTATATTTTTATATAATTTTATATTATTTTTATATTTTTTATATCTTTATACTTTATATTTTTTATTTTGTATTTTTTTCTCACACCCTGCAACTTTTCTGAATTTATTTATTAGCTGTAATAGGGTTTTGTTTTATTGGATTTTCTATGCATTAGATCATGTCATCTGCAATTAGAAATAGTTTATTTTTTCCTTTCCAATTTTGGATACCTTTTATTTCTTTTTCTTGCCTAATTGTTCTAGCTAGAACTTCTAGCACATGACAAGGAGAAGCAGCAAAAGTGGGTGTCCTTGTCGTTTTCTTGATCTTAGGAGAAAAGCTTTCAGTCTCTCACTATTGAGTGTAATGTTTCCTGTGGGTTTTCTTTTTCTTTAAGATTTTTATTTATTTATTTATTTGACAGAGAAAGAAAGGGAGATCACAAGTAGGCAGAGAGGCAGGCAGAGAGAGAGGAGGAAGCAGGCTCCCCACCAAGCAGAGCGCTCGATGCAGGGCTCAATCCCAAGACCCTGAGACCATGACCCAAGCCTAAGGCAGAGGCTTTAACCCACTGAGCCACCCAGGCACCCCTCCTGTGGGTTTTTGGTAGATGTCCTTTATCACACTGAGGAAGTTTCTTTCTTTCTTTTTTTAAGTTTCTTTGTACTCATAGTTTATTGAGGTGGTTTTTTTTCTTAATCATAGAAGGGTATTGGATTTTATCAAATGCTTTTTCCGCATCTGTTGCGATGGTTAAATGGGCTTCCCCCTCTGTTCTAGCAATGTGATGTACTACACTTGCTGAGTTTTTTCTGTTGAATTACCGGTGCCGTCCTGGAATAAACACCACCCAGTGCATAATCTTTTGAAAAATGCTGCTGGATTAAGTTTGCTCAGATTTTGTTGAAGAGTTTTGTTTTTTTGTTTTCTTTTTAAAGATTTTATTTATGTATTTGTCAGAGGGAGAGAGAAAGAGCAAGGGAGCACAAGCAGGGTGAGAAGCAAGCTCCCCACTGAGCAGAAAGCAGGATGCGGGGCTCCATCTGACCGGGGATCATGAGCCGAGCAGAAGGCAGATGCTTAGCCAACTAAGCCGCGTGATCATCCCTGTTGAAGAGTTTTGTATGTATATTTATAAGAGATATTAATCTGGAGCTTTCTTTCTTGTGATGTCATTGTTGAGCTCTTAAGAGTTCTTTATATATGTTGTGTACAAGTCCTTCACTGAAAATGTAATCTGCTGATATTTTCTCCTATTCTATGGGTGGAAATTTTTTAAACTTTAATAAGAAAAAGATGTTATCTATTTGAGAGAGAGTATGAGAGAGAGCGCGAGTGCACAAGCAGGGGGAGAGGCAGAGGGAGGGGGAAAACAGACTCTCCGCCAAGTAGGGAGCCCCAAGCTTGGCTCAGCCAAGGACACTATAGGATCATGACCTGACCTGAAGGCAGTCACTTAACCACTGAGCCACCTGGGAGCCCCAATCCTGTATCTGTTTTGTCAGATTTCTACATATTTCATGTATTATTACAGCTGTTGTAAATGGTGTTGTGCTTTAACTTTTTAATTTTGGCTTCCAGTTATATGTCGCGGGTGTACAGAAGTACAAGGATCTTCACGTGTTGACTTTGTACCCTGCCACCTGGCTCAGCTGACTTGTTAGTTCTGGGAGCTTTTGTAGATTCCTCCAGGTTTTACTTAGACAGTCACGTCGTCTGTGAATAGGGGCAGTTTGCTTCTCCCTTTCCAATCTGCATGTATTTTATTTTTGTATTTTTTATTGCTTGATTGCACCGGCTGGAATGGTAGCACAATGTTGACTAAGAGTGGGGAGAACGGACACCATTTTTCCTGAGCTTGGGGGGAAGCACTCAATCTTGCATCACGAAGTGTCATGCCGGCTGCAGGGTCTGAAGGTGCCTTTTGTTGGGTTGAGGGAGTGCCTTCTGGTCCCGGGTTGTTGGGTTGAGGGAGCGCCTTCTGGTTCTGGATTGCTAAGCACTTTCATCATGAGCGCATATTGAATTTTGTCAAGTGTTTTTCTCCATCAGCCAATATGATCATGTGATATTTCTTCTTTGGATTGCCAAATGGTATTTTACATTAATTTGAGACCATCCTTCTTTTCAAATTAAGTAGTTAATGCTATGAATTTCCCCCTGAGCATGGCTTTAGCTCCGTCTCATAAATTTTGATATCATGTTTTTTTTTCCTTTAGTTCAAATTATTTTCTAATTTCTCCTTTGACCCACTGATTACTTTGAATTCTGTTAATTCCAACATTTTTAGAGATTTTCCTGCTTTCTTTCCGTTGGTTTCTAATTTAATCCCTTTATGGTCAGAGAACATACTTTGTATGACTTATATTCTTTTTTTTTTTTAAGATTTTATTTATTTATTTGACAGGCAGAGATCACAAGTAGGCAGGGAGGCAGGCAGAGAGAGAGGAGGAAGCAGGCTCCCTGCTGAGCAGAGAGCCCGATGCGGGGCTCGATCCCAGGACCCTGAGACCATGACCTCAGCCGAAGGCAGAGGCTTAACCCACTGAGCTACCCAGGCGCCCCGACTTACATTCTTTTAAAACATTTGTTAAGCTTTCTTTTTGGATGCGGAATATGGTCTATCTTGGTGAATGTGCTGTATCTATTTGAAGAACATCTGCATTTCTCCGTCATCGCATGGACTGTTCCATAAATGTCAAATCTGCCTATTTGGCTGATGGTCACTCAGCCTCTTCTATAGCTTTGCTGATGTTCTGTCTACTTGTTCTATTGATTAAGGAGAGAGACTTAAACTATCAAACAACTCTTGCCAAATGTTATCTTGAATGTTTCAAGCATCCCATAAAATTCTGCAGCAAATGGCTACAAAACCGGCTCCAGAACCTGTTTCAGTGTCACCGCGAGGCTGACCGCTCTGGCTTCCATCCCAGTCTCGAGGCCTGCAGACATACTCATCAGTCCCAGGAGGGGGGAGGGGCCTTCCAGGCCGCACATCCCGGCCTTCACCAGCCGGAGGCTTTGGACAGAATTAGGACATCCTTCCATCAGCTGAGCTGCTCAGCTCTGCACCTTTTTTTTTTTTTTTAAGATTTTTATTATTTATTTACTTGTCAGAGAGAGAGAGAGAGAGCAAGAGAGAGAGCATGAGCAGGGGGAGCAGCAGAGGGAGAAGGAGAAGCAGGCTCCCTGCTGAGCAGGGAGCCGGATGTGGGACTTGATCCCAGGACCCTGGGGTCATGACCTGACCCGAAGGCGAAGGCTTAACCCACTGAGCCCCCGGTGCCCCTATGGCTGCTCTTTTTGATGTATGGTTCTATGAATTTAACAAAGTGTAGTCAGGGTGCCTGGCTGGCTCAGTCAAAGCATATGTGATTCTTCATCTCAGGGTCATGGGTTCAAGCTCCACATTAGGTGTAGAGCTTACTAAAAAAATAAATTTTGGGACAGTTTGGTGGCTCAGTTGATTAAGTGTCTCCCTTCAGCTCAGGTCATGATCCTGGGGTCCTGGGATCGAATCCCACATCGGGCTCCCTGCTCAGCGTGTAGTCTGCTTCTCCTTCTGCCGGCTGCTCCCTGCTCATGCTCTCCCTCCCTCTCTGTCTCTCTGACAAATAAGTGAATAAAGTCTTAAAAAATAAATTAAAAAAAATAAATAACGTATTCAACTTTGGAAGCAGCAGCAGTTCGATCATCCCCGACTTCCCTCTCACCCTTCATGTGAGCCCTGACTGTGAGCTCCTCGTGGCCCCTCTTCTAAACGTGTAGGTGCCTTCTAAGAGGTCTTCCCAGTGCATCCGGCTAGAGCTGAACGGAGAACCAGAGCAACCGACAATGTACGAGGAGACTTCTCGCTCCTCTCTCAGGAGTCGCTGGAACAGACAGAGAACAGCAAGGCAGAGCTGCGTTCTGATGGGCCCCGCATCCTCACAGCTCTCCGCGCGACAGCACCAGAACACACCTGCTGTCCAAGCACGCCCAGGGCATTAGCCAAAATAGGCTGATTAGACTCTGGGTCATAAAATAACCCTTAACAAGTGTAAAAGAACTGAGGTCTGATGCAGCCTTTTTCCCTCACTATAATGGAACAGACTAGAAGTAAACAATAGAAAGACAGTAAGAAAATCTCCAAACATTTGGAAACAAAACAACATAGTTCAAGTAACCATGGGTCACAGAAGTCTCAGGGAAAGAAGAAAATATTTTTAACTGAACGTGATCGATTGAACACACAAAAATGTGTGGGACCCACCTTGGAGGGACATATATAGCGTTAAATGGTTATGTCAGAAAAACAATGGGCTCACAAACCAGAAACAGGACGAAGTGAGGACAGAGCACACAGGATGAGAGAACAGAGGATACAAGCAGAATTAGTGAAACTGAAAACAAACTGTAGAAAAAAATCAATGAAACCAAAATTTGGTTCTTTGAAAAGATGAGCAAAATTAATAAACCTCTAGCAAGAAGGTTGCTATATTCTAGAAAAAATACACATTTTATGAATAGAGGGATGAAAGAGCCTTGGCAACGGAAACCTGCGAGGTAGAGAAGGGTCAGTGAAGGGACATGTGGGCCACCCGGCCCTCACACGTGAGAACGATCGGGAAACACCGGCTCCTCCGGCGAGACACGCGGCCCAGCGGGCCGGGCGCGCTACAGAGACCGTCTCCACAGTCCGCGCGTCCAAGAAGAGACGCGGGACCCAGAGTCTTCAGTGGCGACTCACCCCAGCACTGAAGGAAGAGCCAACATCAGTTCCACCCAATCTGGCACAGAAAAGAGAGCTGAAGGGAGCGCCTGCAGGCTCAATGTGGGAAACCAGCGCTGCCCCGCGTAGATTTTTTTCTACAGTTTGTTTTCAGTTTCACTAATTCTGAACAGAAACCACCTAAGAAGAGAGAACCACAGCCACGAGCCCCTTGCCAGGCGTTGCCGAACTGAACCCGGCCTGTATGGAAAGAAGGGTATCCCACGACCTCGCGGGCTTCATGCCTGAGGGAAAGGCCGGCCCAGCACCCCACTGCCATCCACCACAGAAGGAGCCTGCAGAAGAAGATTCGAGAGAATTCGACACCTGTTTGCGGTTCAGGCAAACTAAGAATAGAAGCTCATTAACCGAATGCGGAACCCACACCCACAGCTGCCAGGACGCTTACTGGGGACAGGTGAAGGCTTTCCCCATAAGAACAAGGCAAGTATGTTTGCTTTCACCATTTCTGAACATTATGTTCAAGTTCCAGTTAGTAAAATAAGGGGAAGAAACGAAGGAAGGGTGTCCAGGTAAGAAAGGGAGACATAAAATGGTCTGTACTTATTTAGAAATTCTGAGGAAAACTAAAAAAAAAAATTTTTTTAATTTTTAAAAAAATCCTTGCATTAATAAGTTTTATCAAGAGCAAAGGACACAAGGTCAACACACAAAAACTGTATTTCTGGGGACACCTGGGGGGCTCAGTCGGGTAAGTGTCTGCCTTCAGCTCAGGTCAGGATCCTGGAGTCCGGGAACCGGGTCCTGCATCGGGCTCCCAGCTCCACCGGGAGCCTGCTTCTCCCTCTCCCGCTCCCCCTGCTTGTGTCCCCTCCCTCGCTGTTTCTCTGTCAAATAAATAAATAAAATCTTTAAAAAATAAAAAATAACAAACCCTATATTTCTACATGTTAGCAAAGACAATTGGAAATATTTCTAAAAAGAAGCCATGACACATTTAGTTATAAATCTTTATGCTAAACACAAAATACTGGAGAAAGAAATCAAATGGAGAGATGTGCCTGTGCTCATAGACGGGGGAACCCCGCACGTTGGAGAGGTCAGTTGGCCCCAAACTAGCGGCTGGGATTGAACACAATGGCGATCCCATTCCCAGCAGGCCTTGTAGACACAGACAACCTGATTAAAATCCCCAGACACCGGGGCACCCTGCTGGCTCAGTTAGTGAAGCGTCTGCCTTCGGCTCAGGTCAGGATCTGGGATCCTGGGATCTAGCCCCTCTTTGGGCTACCCGCTCAGCAGGGGGCCTGCTTCTCCCTCTCACCCCTGCTTGTTTTCTCTCTCTCTCAAATAAATAAATTAATTAAATAATCCATACATAGGGACAAAAGAACTAGAACAGTCAAAACAATTTTGTGAAGGAACAAAGTTCAAGGACTCCTAGAGCCTGATTTCCTGACTTCCCATGACTCCATGGTCAAGGCTGTGTGTTGTGGCTGAAGGGAAAGACACATGGACCTGTAGATAGTGGGACAGAAGAGGGAGTAAAAAGAAAGAGCCCCACACAGATACAATCAAGTGATTTTCTGATGGAAGTTCAAAAGCAGTCTAATGGAGAAAAGATAATCCTTTCAACAGATGATGCTGAGATGACCAGACAGCCATAGGCAAGGACAGACAGAGCCTCAGCTCACACCTTACATGTAAAAAAGAGTAAGACGTGAGAATGAAGTAACAAGGTACAGCCTGGGAGAAAATATTTTCACATCATGTATCTGACCCTTTTCAAAATCTTATTTATTTATGTATGTATTTTTAATTTATTTGAGAGAGAGAAAGAGGGAGAAGCAGGCTTCCCACTGAGCCGGAGTCCCACGCGGGGCTCGATCCCAGGACCCAGGATCATGACCTGAGCCGAAGGCAGACGCGTCACTGACTGAGCCCCCCAGGCGCCCCAACTTCTTTTTCCATTTTATATGTGATGGCGTGTCTTTGTGATTTTTGATGACTAATGACATTGAGCACAATGCTTATTGACTATTAGCGTTCTCTCTTTTGTAAGGTGCCTCTTTAAGACCCTTGCCTTTGGACTGTCTTTTCTTATTTTTTTGATGGTGCTCTTTGTATGTTCTGGATCTGTGTCCCTCATCAGAGGTCTATACTGCAGATATCCTTCCCCAGTCCAGACTGCCTCTTCTCTTTTTTTTTTTTTTTTTGAAGATTTTATTTACTTATTTGACAGACAGAGATCACAAGTAGGCTGAGAGGCAGGCAGAGAGAGAGGAGGAAGCAGGCTCCCCGCTGAGCAGAGATCACGACCTGAGCCAAAGGCAGAGGCTTTAACCCACTGAGCCACCCAGGCGCCCCAAGCCTTTTCACTCTTAATGGTGGCCGACATCTGGGGACCAGGAGGAAACTCCAAGCGGGTCAGAGGCTAGGCTGCATTCACTAGTTGGCATCCAACCCCATCCCAGGGCCTCCCCTGCCTTGGGCTGGGAGAGAACGACATTCCTCCTGCTCCAGTCACGAGCGCCACGAGCCGTCTTGTTCCAGGCTTCCAGGCTTCGGCAGGGCAGACGGCCTGCCTGTCCTTCTACTGTTCCGTGTGAGAGGGATGGGGGTGTCAGATCCAGCTCAGATCTGGGCGTCCAGCTACACGAGCCCTGCACACACATTTCCTGTGCCAGATCCATGTGCTCTCACCCCTTAACAGGATCAGTGCGGGCATTTTTTCCCCAGAGTCCTCGTTTTCTCTTTCGGGTTTTCTTTATTTGAGAGAGCGCGCACCAGCAGGGAGCGCAAGCAGAACCCGGCTGAGCGCACAGTCCCGCAGGGGCCGAGATCAGGAGCCTGAGATCACAACCTGAGTCGGAATCAGGAGTCTGGTGCGCTGGGCCGACTGAGCCACCTAGGCGCCCCTGGTTTTCTCTTTAATACCCAGATGCTCGGCTGGTGGAGCTGGCCACTGCGACCCCTGCTGCCCCTGGGAGCTCCAGGCCCACCCTGAGCCTCCCGGCCTCCCCGGGGTGGGAACTGCGCCTGGGGCGGTCCCACAGAGCCATGCAGGTGGAGGGCCCATTTCCACGCCGGTTGGCCAGGGGCTCCCGGCTCTGCGTCTGGTTTAGTAATTCTCGGCAAACGGCATGTTCCGTGTACCTGACCCCGCAGCCGGGCTGACCCCGCCGCCCCGCTGTCTCGGCCAACTCTGTCCGGTGACCAGTCCCGCCTACGCAGACCTGGGACACTGCCCCCCGCCCACAACCCCCACCGCCCCAGCTTCCCCGGCCCCCACAGCCATGTGTCGGCAGGTGACCCACCGAGTTGGCCCGGGATCCTGCGAGTTTGTGGGTTTGGCGGTGCAGGCTGAGAGGGGTCTCGTTTGGGGCAGGACCAGGACAATGGCGAAGCTCGGAGCGCTTACCGCGCACCTTCGTCGGAAGTAAGCACCAGGCCGCGGCCGTTGTTGGAGAGTAACTGGGCAGGGTCCGCCCGGGTCAGGGACGAGAGGCTGCTTCAGGGGATGGGGTGCAGGGCCCCAGAGTGGGGTCTGCAAACATTTGGGCGGGGGGACGCCCTGGGGCACGAGCGGTTGGGTCGGGTGAACTGAGGGAAGCCCCAACAGGGGGCCCACGGGGGAGACCGGCGAGGAGTTGGGAGTCTCCCGCCGTCTGGCGGAACCGGCCTGATAAGGGTGCTCTCGGGGTGCCCTGTGGGAGCGAGAAGCGGCCCCGCCTCCGCCTGGAGGCGCCTCCCGGGGAGTCTTGGAGAAGCAGATGCCCGTCTGGCGCAGGCGGGGCCCGGGATCTCCGGGCCCCGGGGACGGCGCTGGCGTGGGGCGCCCGCACACCTCGAGGGAGGGTCCGGCAGACCTTCCACCCGGGTCGGTTTCCCAGAGCGCAGCCCCGCGCGTACCTCCAGCCCCGCGCGGCGGGGCGATGCTGGGCCCCCCGCGCCGATCGCCTCGCTTACGTCTGCCCTCGAGGGCCGTTGCGCGCGTCCGCTGCGCGCCCGTCGGAGCGCGAGAGCCCAAGAGCCGCAAAGGCCCGGAGCACCTTAGAGCGCCCGGGGCGCACGGAGCACGGCGGGTCGGGGCGGGACTGCGGCCGCGCTGGGGGCGTGCCCGGGGGGCGGGGCTCCCGGGGTCGCGACCCGGGCGCTGTCCGCAGTGCTGAGCGCCCGCCCGGGCGCCGCGCGGGGCAGGGGCGCCATGGGGAACCGCAGCGCGGCGGACGCGGACCGGCTGCTGGCGGGGCGCGGGCCGGGAACCGGCGGCGGCGCGGGGTCTCCCGGAGCGGCGGCGGCGCTGGCGGGGGGCGTGCTGCTCATCGGCGCGGTGCTCGCGGGGAACGCGCTCGTGTGCGTCAGCGTGGCGGCCGAGCGCGCCCTGCAGACGCCCACCAACTACTTCATCGTGAGCCTGGCGGCCGCCGACCTCCTCCTCGCCCTGCTCGTGCTGCCCCTCTTCGTCTACTCCGAGGTGAGCCCGCGTCCAGACCGCGCGCGCACGCCTCACCTGCTCCTCGTCCCGTCCCGCCTGAGGACCCAGAACCACCCGGCCGCTGGGCTTCTCGGGAACCTCGAGCCGGGGCGGCTGCAAGGACCCTGTCCCTGGTCCTCGGTCTGGACCTCGGTCCCCTCTGACTCCCCGCAGCATCACCGTCAGTGATGGTCCTGCCCTGCCCTCCTTCCTCTGAATCTCTCTTCTCCTGCCCCTGTCTTGGCGACTCCCACCTAAGAGGCCTTTGCCCTTCAAGCCAGGGACCTCAGAAACAGGCGACGTTGGCAGTCCAGCCACCCACCACCCCCTCAGCCGAGGTTCCATTCCCCAGGGGAGCCAGATGGACAGGCAGATTCGAGTTTACTCTCCCCCCACCACCCCTGCTCTCCCTGGGGCACAGAGACATACACACATCTCTGCACAAAGCCACAGCCAGGCACATCAGAGCACCCCGGGGAAGGAGACCCTCACTCGCACACATACTGCCCACATCAGGAGGGCCATTAGCTGCCAGGAGCTGAGGGGAAGTGAGCAGGGTTGGAGGAAGGGGAGGCCCTGCCCTGATGCTGGAACCCAAAGCAGGGGTTGGTGTGGGGTCCAGCGCCCCCACCAAGAACCAGGGCCCAGAAGCCTCCATCCCCAGACCACATCTGGCCCTCGGGTGGGTCCCCCTTGGTGCCAGCCCTTGTCTACTTTGCGGTTTGGACAGAGAAAAGCTGCTTACGCCTGGGCTGGGAGCACGGTGACCCGGGCAGCGGGGAGAATCGGGGAGGCTCTGTTTTTCTAAAGTGGACATGGTGAGACTGGGCAGGGCTGGGGCAGAGCTAACAGGACAAGGACACACATGACCTGCCCCTCCCCCGGAGCCACAGACAGACGTCACAGTGACAGCTCTTAAGCTCCTAATCGTCCCAAATGAGCGGGAGGGGATTTAGAAGGGGGGTGGCTGTCTGCTCCTTTGCCCTTGGTGGGGGCAGCGGGCCAGTGCTGAGGCCTTTACATCTTGCAACTCATTTATCCTCAAGGCAATTGTGCAGGTACTGTTGTCACCCTCGTTTTACAGATGAGGGGACAAAAATGAGGTGACCTGTGGAGTCCCAGAGTGGCGATGGAGTTTAACCACACAGGCTGACTCTTAGCCATCCTGTTGGGAGGAAAGGGGGTCAGTGGGCTTCGGGCTCCAGGCAGCCGGCCTGCTGGGGGAGTACCCCTCTAGCCGAGCTCTGCAGCATCAGCGATCAGAGTCCTGGACCCCCGAGACCCCATCTCCAGGGGTTCCCCCAGGCCTTTCTTGGCTTTCGCAGAAAGTGGGGAGGGAGGGAATCTCGTCCAGCTCAGTGGGAAGACTGCCCGGGTGTGCCGGCCTCTGGCTCATCCCCACTCCCCCAGACGGGTGGGGGCCAGAAGCGCACAGCGCAGGTGGCTATGAGGTCTCCTGGGGCAGACCAGCAGCGGGCCTCATGTCTGTTGTCCCCCCGACCCCGTGCCCCTTCCCGGGGCGCAGGTCCAGGGTGGCGTGTGGCTGTTCAGCCCCGGCCTCTGCGACGCTCTCATGGCCATGGACGTCATGCTGTGCACGGCCTCCATCTTCCACCTGTGCGCCATCAGCGCGGACAGGTGAGCCGCCGCCGCCCCGCCCCGCGCCCGGCCCCGCCCGGCCCCGCGCCCTCCGCGCCCTCACCGCGCCCCTCCTCTGGCCCGGACGCCCGCGCCGCGCCCCCCACAGGTTCGCGGCCGTGGCCGTGCCGCTGAGCTACAACCGCCAGAGCGGCGGCGGGCGCCGGCTGCTGCTCATCGGCGCCACGTGGCTGCTGTCGGCCGCGGTGGCGGCGCCGGTGCTGTGCGGCCGCAACGACGCGCGCGGCCGCGACCCCGCCGTGTGCCGCCTGGAGGACCGCGACTACGTGCTCTACTCGTCCGTGTGCTCCTTCTTCCTGCCCTGCCCGCTCATGCTGCTGCTCTACTGGGCCACGTTCCGGGGCCTGCGGCGCTGGGAGGCCGCCCGTCGCGCCAAGCTGCACGCCCGCCGGCCGCGCCGGCCCAGCGGCCCCGGCCCCCCCGAGCCCGTCGAGACCCCCGAGGCCACCCCGACTCCCGACGCCACTCCAGCCGAGCCCCCGCCGCCGGCGAGCGAGGAGAGGCGCGCCAAGATCACGCGCCGCGAGCGCAAGGCCATGAGGGTCCTGCCCGTGGTGGTCGGTGGGTACCGGCCCGGGTCGGTGGGCGGAGGGGAAGGGGGGGGCGCCGCCGCAGGGACCCCGGCTCACCGCGCCGCCCGCCGCCCCTCCCCGCCCCCAGGGGCCTTCCTGGTGTGCTGGACCCCCTTCTTCGTGGTGCACATCACCGGGGCGCTGTGTCCGGCCTGCGCCGTGCCTCCGCGGCTGGTCAGCGCCGTCACCTGGCTGGGCTACGTCAACAGCGCCCTCAACCCCCTCATCTACACGGTCTTCAACGCCGAGTTCCGCGCGGTCTTCCGCAAGGCCCTTCGCCTCTGCTGCCGAGCAGCCCCCCGCCCGCTCCGCGGGGACCTGTCGGTGCCTCAGGGGGCAGGACCCCAGCAAGGGTGGGGGCGCCTTTGTCGGGCTGATTAAACCAATACCTTCCTAAACACCTGCTGGGAAGGCGGGGGGAGGGGGTGCGGGGGGGGGGTGCGCGGAGGAGGAGCTTCGGCCCAGACCCCCCCACTAAACCGGCCAGGCCAGCTAAGCCCCTCCCTCCTTCTGAGGAAGCCCAGAGAACCGACCCCACAAAGCCGGCTCCAGGCTGGGGTGAGGTGGGAGGCAAGCCAGCTCTGGGAGGGCAAGGGAGGGAGGCTCCAGGGAGGCCCATTCAGCTTATCCCAGGGAGAAACTTCCAGAACCAGGGCAGCCCTTGCCCGGGAAGGCCGGGACTCTGCGGGGCTGCCTACAGGCTCACTTACCATGACTCACACCGTCCTCCAAAAGGTTCCCTCCCAGAGCCCCCATCTCAGCTGTTCCGGGTCAGCAGCCTCACCCCCCTCGGCCCACACAGTGCCCCTCTCTCAGTGGGAGAGTGTGGACAGCTGTCCTGCAGGCTGGACATGGCAGTTTCCTGAGACTGCCCTTTCCCCAGTGGGAAGACAGCCCCGCCCAGACCCGGCCCCTGCCTCAGCAAGGAACTCCAAGGTGGCCTCGCACCCCTCTCCAGGGAGCGGGCCTCGCCCACCATTTTGGCGGCTGCCCTCCCAGGTCAGAGCACAGCTCCCTGCCCGCTCAGCTTTGACAAAGTCCAAAGCCCTGAGAAGACGGGGCTGGGGTGCTGGCTGGGCCCAGGGAGGCGGCCTCCCACCCCTCAGAGGAGGTGCCTGGCCCAAGGCAAGGCCGAGCCACCAAGCTGCCATCCTGGGGAGGTGACGGCGGCTCTCAGCCCCTCCAACCTGCTCTCCCAGTCCTGGGGCCCAAACTCACAAGAGCACGGGGCTGCCCCTCCCCGCCTGTGGGTGCTCACCCTCCTTGGCTCAGGGTCTCCCTGGGAGGGAGACGAGGGGCACCTGGCAGACCCTGGCTCTGGTGGCTCCTTGAGTTTCTGGCACCTTCTTGCCCATGAAGCGTGAGGATAGTTGTAGCAGACACCCTGGGTCTCCCCACAGGGGGCAGCCCTGATATGGGGACAGGAGGCCCAAATGGCACAACGGAGCTGTCCTGACTTGCTATCCCAGGCACAGGCACCTGCCTCAAGCCAGGCCAACGGTCCCTCCTGGGGTCTCAGACTTGAAGACCAGGAAGGGTCCCTGGGGCCCCCGGCGGAAGGCAAGGTCAGAGCAACCCCCTGCCCCTGTGCCCTCTGATGCTCCCACCATGGGCACCTGTGGAGCCCCTGCAGGTAGACATCGAGCCGTGCCCTTGACCAGCACCGCATGACAACGGTGGGCCGCTCCCAAGCTCAGCTCTGTCCCTCGGGTGCACTCCTGCGTGTGCGGGCAGGGCTGACCCACCCGTGAGCTGCACCTGCCCTCGGGCCAAGCTGGGAACGGGCTGGGAGCTGCTGGGTCCCCATACTGTCCCCACTGGCCCTGGAAGCAGAACCTGCAGTCCCCGCAGCAGAGGACAAGGTGCGCACTGGGGGTGGGGGGTGCACACACACAGCCACAGAGGGCCTGGCCACCTGGGAAGCCCCCAGAGGAGCCCTGGCTGTCCAGCTCACTCAGCCACCCCCACCGACGCCCAGGGTCACCCCAGCCGGCAGCTCCCTGGAGCTTCGGCTCAGAAGACCCACAGCACCCCGAGTGGCCTGGCCTGCGCCGACTGCTGGCCCCTCGCCTGTCCCCCGAGGCTGTGCCCAGCAGGAGATGCTGTCAGAAGCCTTGACCCAAACTCTTGACGACCCGCAACGAAGCCCGTTCCTCCCGTCTCCTGCCCACCCCCAGGTCCGGCTATACAGAGAACACTTCGTGGGCCGAGAAAGGAGACACTGAAAAATCGCCTCCAAAACGTGCAGTCCTGAGGGCTCTTTTTCTTCTTACTTTACAGAGGCCCCATGCTCAGTGTGGGGCCCAGTACGGGGCTTGAACTGTCGACCCTGAGATCACGAGTTGGCCGCTTAACCGACTGAGGCACCCAGGTGCCCGGGGAGAGCAAGGTGCCCCCACCCCGGGATGGAGCCAGCGCCACATCGGGGGAGAGGGCCGCAGGGGCGGTGCGGGGGCGGCGCTTTCCTTGCAGGGGCTCTGGTGCTTACTTTGTGAGCATCTTGGGGTTGGAGAGGTTTGCTTCTGAAGGTGCAGACCCTTTCCCCTGAGGCTGACGTGCTCCCCCTACCCCAGGGAAGCAGGCCCACGGCCAAGGGCTGAGAACTGCTCCCTTCCCGCTGCGTTCCGTCTGCAGCAGCGGAAACATCGCTCCACCCGCGCGATGAAGGTGCCCCGGGGGAGACGGTCTGGGGCACACGATGGGGCCAGGGTCACTTCCCACTGCCAGCTCCTCAGCCCTGGGCACGGGCCCTGACTTCTCGGCCTCCATCTCTCCTAGAGCAGGTGGCAGAGACAGGAAGATGAACTACGGGGGCTCAGGTACTTGTTAGACTCAGTAAAAAAAAACCCAAAGAACCCAGCTCAGCTGAAGAGCTGAAGAGCTCAAGGAGCACAGAGGCAGAGCAGGTTTCCCGAGAGCAGGGCTCCTGGGGGGCTCCCTGAGAGCCGCCCGGCTGCACGTCTGTCCTAAGCCCAGGGCCAGGCCCGCCCCGCCCTGGGGACGCAGCTGAGGGGTAAGTAGTGGCTTCTGCTCACGCCCCTGCCCGTCACCGCTGTGGCCACCCCCTCAGCCTGATCTGGCATCCCAAAAGCCAAGTCTGCAGGGTGCTACCCACTTGGAAGAATTTTCCAGAAGTAAGAATCCAGGGGTGGGGGTGCAGGGCTGGGGATGGTCTTCCACACCCTTGCAGGCGTCAGCACACACGGCTCACTGACACGGCACTCGGAGGCGCGCGTCAGAACCAAGGGACGGCCCCACAGGCGGGTCTCAGCCCCCCGCGGCCGGGTGGGCTCGCCACCGCAGAGCAGATGCTGTCTCCAGCTGGCGCAGGGGAGCCTCCGAGCCTCGGGAGTGCAGCGAAAATGGTGACCGCAGGCCACGGGTTCCAGGGCCACAAGGGCATTTCTGGAAACCCACAGAAGCTTCCAGAATGCAGGTGACAGTTCCTCAGGCAACACTCCTGGTCAACGGGGGAGGCAGGTCCCGTTTCCAGGGCCAGCCGAGCCTGACACCCCAGACACTGGGCCCAGTGACCCCTCTGCCCTCTGCCCCTCAGAGCAGGCGGAGGGAAGCAAGGCTGGCCTCCCCTCTGAGCGGTCAGGGTTCTCGGGGTGGAGCCTTGTGCTGGAGCAGAGAGGAAGCAAGCCGGGGCCGCGTCACTGGAGAGACGGGACAGGAGGGGCCCCGTGCCTGGGGCAGCACCCTCCCGGCGCTCAGGCCTCTGCGGGGTGAATGCTGCGGGCTGGCCTCACCGCTGCCCCGCGCAGTCAGAAGAGACGAAACTGGGGCCCACCCACCTCTGGGGCATCTGGGAAGCTGGAGCTGGTCACTTGTCCTGGGGGGGCAGGGAGGTCACCTTTATTGACAGACACATGTTATGTACACGTGTGTTACCACACACATCACACCTGTGGGTAAGACCAGGAGCTCGTGATCCAGGGGATAAAAACAGCACCGGGAGAAGGCGCCAAGGGCCCGGGGCCTGCGTCCACCAGCCGCTGCCCCGACCTCCCTCAGGACTTCTGGGTGGCGGGAGCTCATTTCTGAGGGCACAGGTCACTTAGAGTCTGTTAACAACTTGACCAGCAAGTGTTTTCACCTTCTCCTCAACGTCCCCCGAGGTCCCCACCCCCTGGCAGCCCCACGGCACCAAGGGGGGGTGACCCGGGGACCCTCACACGGTGACTTTCTCCATCACGCTGTCAGTGACGTGGACTTCGTCCGCCTGCACAGTGACGGCTGCCGACTGACCACACAGGTGCTGGTGGTCCTTCCAGTCCTGAAAGGAGAGCACAGCCCCCCGTTACCACACGCCGCCACCTCACCGTGCAGCGGGGGCAGGGCCTGGGGCAGGGGCCACCCCCCGACATGCAGCCTCTGCTCTGGGCCCAGCCCTGCCGGCCAGCTCATGTGGCAGACTACTGGGACGAGCCTGAAACACACCGAGACCCAGAAGCACGTCTACACTCCGGCCCCTCCTGCCTTTCAGAGAGATGCACAAAAGAAATACTCGTGTGTACAACGAAATTTTTATACCTGATATTTTTGCCCACAGTTTTATTTGCAATCGCAAAGCAAGGAAAGCTGGAGCCAGCCATGAGTCCACAGAACGGTTTGGTGGCCCTGGCTCAGGGGAAGATTGGGGACAGAGGCTGCTACCAGCCTGTTTGCGGGCAGAAAGAGAGCTGAGCTCCGGTGAGGCTGGAGCCGTGGGCAGGCCGTGTGGCACCGCCTCTCAGCCCGGATGGGCTTCTGCAGGAGGCTTGGCGGCCAGGGCCAGCGAGGGCGTTAGTCAGAAGACGTAGCCCAAGACGGGGTCAGCCTTTGGTTAGAGAGTGACAGGACGCGAATGACTGTGAACATACTCAGGGAAACACATGCTAACGGGTGGTCTCTAGGACGGCAGAACTCGTGCCATCTTCGTGCCGTCCTGCGTTTTCCAAATTTTCTACAGTAAGTGTGCCCTATTTTTACAATAAAATAGTAACATTTAAAAGCATTATATCAGGGCGCCTGGGTGGCTCAGTCATTAAGCGTCTCCCTTTGGCTCAGGTCATGATCCCGGGATCCTGGGATGGAGCCCCGTGTTGCGGGGGGAGGGGGGGGTCCCTGCACGGCGGGAAGGCTGCTTCTCCCTATGCCTGCCGCTCCCCCTGCTTGTGCGCTCTCTCTCTCTGTCAAATAAATAAGGAAAATCTTTTTTTTTTTAAGATTTTATTGATTTATTTGACAGAGATCACAAGTAGGCAGAGAGGCAGAGAGAGAGGAGGGAGCAGGCTCCCTGCCGAGCAGAGAGCCCAATGCGGGGCTCGATCCCAGGACCCCGAGACCATGACCCCAGCCGAAGGCAGAGGCTTAACCCACTGAGCCACGCAGGCGTCCCAATAAGGAAAATCTTTAATAAAATAAAATAAAATCGTTATATCAAAAAACTGGAAGTCTAACTTGGAATTCCCTAAAGTAAACTCTGTCAACCCACACAGTGTCACAGACGCCCTACACGACAGTTAACATGCGTCATGGCGGCAAATGGGACGGCGGGAATCATGTGTGTTTTAAGAGAAAACAGGAAACTGGCAAACGTTCTGAGACCCACTGCCCACAGTGTGATCTGCGCTGAAGACCTCTGCCCTGCAAACGACACTGGTGAGAAGGTGGGTGGACACGTCACAGGCTGGGAGGGGACGTGTGGAGTCAGGGGTCCGAGGAAGGACCGCGTCCAGGGTGTACACAGAGCCCTCCACGCACAAGGGGAAAATATTTGAACAGATGTTTCTCCCCAAAGACACACCAACACCCACCGAGCGCGGGAGAGGACCCATGGCCGACCAGTAATGGGGGAGGGTCCTCAGCGTCCCCCGTTACGGGCAGAGTGCGGATTAACGCGCGCTGGGGCACGGCCAGCCCCGTTCCCGACGGCCACAGTCTGCCCCACGGCACCCAGTGTGGGGAGGCAGCTGGGAACTTTCTCAGCAAAGTTAAACTCAAACTTACAGACGACCCAACAAGCCTGCACCACTGTGTCCAGCTGGGCGTGCGGACACGTGCCCACCCGAGAAGTCACACCACACGGGGCGCGCACTGGCGACGACGCGTGCCGCTGGCTCGGGAGCAGAGGCGTGCCCACCTCACAGCGGACCGGCAACCACATGGAGCCACAGAGAGAAGCCAGAGGCCAAGACCATGCAGCCCAGGACTCTGGGCACTGAGCTGCCCGCAGAAGGCAATTCTATGCACAGACTAGAACCGTGGGGGGCGTGGGGACTTCCCAGGGTGGCGGATGTTTCTGAAGGGGAATTGTGCTGTCCGCACCGGTGCGATGTGCATTTTGAACAGTCCCTCAATTACACCTGAAAAGGGGCGAGTTCTGCGGGGTGCCCGTCACCTGTCCATGAAGGTGCGCCCCGCACGCGGGCATGGGACGCAGGAAGGATGCAGTCTGAGGGCTGAAATCCACAAGGGTCCCGCCCGGGGCCACCCGGCAGCACCAACCCCCATCACCCGTTCTCAGGGCACAGAGAACCGGTGGCGGCCCTTCGGGTGGGACCGCGGGTCCTGAGGTCAGCATCTCCAGCCGACTACGAGGGTCTCGGGCTCCCTCATAGCCCGTCCAGAGTTCATTTTGGGTCCAACGTGAGACGTACAGTTTTCAAAATACATTTTCTATCAACTTGCAGAAATAAAAGCACGTCTTCGTCCACACAACACGTCACAGGGCACAGCGAAGGCGGCCCATGGAGCAGGGGAATCTGTCAACAAGCCCACGCCTCGGAACCGCCTCCCAGTTCACAGACAGAGGCGCCAGATCCTAGTTTACATCCAGACAGAATCTGGTCTGAAAGAATCCCACCAAGAAGTAAACCCACAGACCCTCCTGTGCAGGCCCCCGTTCAGGGCGGATGGCGGAGACCAGCCCAGAGCCCTGCCCCCTCCCGGCCCCACCGGTCCGGTCTCCTGCTCAGTTCCCGGGCACGGGCTCCTGCCCCCCGCTGCCCCGTGAACCCTGCCTCCATCTCCTCAGGGCAGAGCCTGCTGACAACCACTTCAGGGAAACACCGATGGACGGACAGACAGGGGGCAGGTCCCGCCCCCACAGATGCAGCTACAGGCCACCAAGCCCTTAGCAGCAAAACGCCCTGGTGCACCGTTGGGGGCGGCAGGCAGGTCTCCAGTGCCCGGCAGGATGGGAGGACCCGCCCCTTCCTCCCTGGGCCGCAGCCTCTGCCTTGTGAAGGCCTCAGGCTCCTGCAGACCCCGCGCGCCACCCCCCATCCTCCCCGCCCCCTCCGCCCAGCATCGCTACCCAGGCCACAGACTCACTGGGGGCCAAGGAGGGCTTCGGAAAGCCACCAAGTGGCAAGTGCCCGCTGGGGACAGCGGTGTCAGCATGCACATGTCCACCAAATAAAGGTGACACTACGGCCCCACTCGCCAGGGCTCGTCCACACAACACAATGCCTTCTCGGCTCCGCCCCGTCACATCGACACCGAGAGGGAATTACACCCGCGGTCGCCGCGCAGACCTGCTCCGCGGTGAGTCCGCAGAGGAGCTGCACCTGCTCCCGCAGCCGCGACTCCAGAAATGCCCGTGAGCCCCGGAAGCAGAGACGCGGGCAGGGCCACCTGCTGGGACCCACGCCCAAGGGCCCAGGGCTGGGAAGTGTGGACTGTGGCAGCCTCAGGGCAGGGACCCCGGCAAGGCCTGGCCACGGTACTCGCCACGGGCGGCTTCTTCGGGACTTTCATGGAGCCCACGGGCCCTGGGCAAACAGACTAGCCATGGCGGGCGGGGGCTGGGCCTCCTGGAAGGGGCCCGGGCAGCATCTCTGAGTGGGGAGCGGTGGGGGCAGGGCAGTGAGGACGTACCTTGCGCTGGCAGAAGGTCGAGCAGTAGTTCACTTTGTGGCAGCCGGTGCACTCACTCAGGGCCTCCCGGCCACAGTTGACACAGGACTGCTGCAAGAAGGACACGGGCCAGTCAGTGTCACGGGGCCGCCTCCCGCCCACCAGCCCTCTGACACGCGCCCTCACCCCCCGTGATGCCCAGACGCATGTCCCCATCACGCCCGTAGCCAGCTCCTTCTCTCCACCCAGAAGGGCCTACACACCTCAGCCCCGACGGACACAGACACGGTAACACACTGCCTTTCCCAGAGTCCGAGGAATCTCAGCGGCACCAAGTAAGCAGAGGGAGCCAGCCCGGGAGCAACCTCCTTCACTGCCGACTGCCGACTGCCATCCATCGTGGCTGACACTGCCCGCGCCCGCGGACCCCCGGGCTGCGCCTGAGTGGCTGGGAGCACGTGGGGCCCCCCACCCCGCCACCCCATCCCCAGCTGAGGCACGCTCCCCAGCCTGTGCCGCCCCACCAGCCCAGCCGAGCTCTAGGTCCGTGGAAACACACGCTCTGTGCACTCTCCCCCTGAATCCCGTGACCGGGCCTTTGCCTTTGAAGTAAGTGAGGACTTCACACAGGCAAATGACCTGTCCCCGGCTGACCGCAGTGGTGCAGCCCACGCGGGGGCCGCCAAGCCGTGGGCTCCCCAACGCCCCGGCATGGAGACAGTGCCAGGCCCAGGCTGGGACACTGGATCTGCAGAGGCCAGAGAGCACGAGAGTGTCCCAGCGACACTGACGGCAAGCGAGGGCCCGTGCGCGCGGGGCGGTGGGTCAGGGTGTGGGCAGCGCCCACGGGAGGCAGACGCGCCTGCTGGTACCCGGGGGCCCGGCTCTGCGCGGGTGAGGGGCCGCGGCCGGCCTGCCGCAGGGCTCCGTTCTGAATGTCAGCTTCCTTCCTCACAAGCCGTCATGTTTTCCGCGTCTAACGTTCTTCCGCTCACAAAACCACCCGGGGTGCGCCGCTCACTCCTGGAAGTAGGAGCAATAGCAGGAACCCAAGCGGCTCATTTAGTTTGCTCCCTGCCTCTGCTTTATGAGACAAACACGCAAAGGGAAGAAAGAAAAGACCGTCTAGAGCCACGTACGGAAATTTCTCCAGGAAGAGCAAGGGCTTCCCAGAGTTCGCGGCCCCCCCAAGTGGAAGCAGAGGCGCGGTGGGAGCGCGCACCCAGGGGAGCCCCATCCCCACGCCCGGGGAGGCTTCATGCTGCAGGAGCCGGGGGGCTCCGAGGCCTCCCGCGTCTGTCCCTGCAGGGAGCATGTGCTCTCCCGGACCTCCCGGGTTCGCGCTCCAAGCGCCCAGCGGTGTCGATGGGAAGCAGAGACTCAGAACGGAATCGAAACGATACAACGAACAGCCGCCTGGGGACTGACGCCTCCAGCGCGTGGGAGGAGTCCGCATCGCCACCTGCCCCACGCGCGGTGGGCAAGTATTTGTTAACGGAAATCACACTGCGGTTGGCACCGGAGTCCGCCGCCTCAGCTGCAGGTACAGAGACAGACGGACACGTGCAGAAACACCGGCAGCGTCTGTACACGTGGTTGTGAGCACACGCGGGAGCTGCCAAGGGGCCCAGAAGCTACGACGCCCCAGTGGCGACGAGCACACCGGCCCCCGCAACTCGGTTCCCCAGACCGTCCTCCAGCGAGGGAACCAGGGCTCCTGGACAAGAGGCTGATTCCAGGCCTGGGGGAGAGGAGGCCAAGCTAGGTCTGGGGGCTTGTCCGGCGCCAGAAAGTGCACCAACGGGAGGACGCCAGAGGGATCCAGGAGCCAAGGGAGAGCGCCCAGGGGGCAGGGGGGGCAAGAGCGGGAGCAGAAGAAGGAGCAGGTGCAGGGCCCAACCCGGACAGAAAGCACACGGCCACGAGCCATCCCGATGAGAACAAACAAATGGACAGAAAACGAATCTCTAGTGCACAAGAATTCCAACTACACCCGGACGCCGTACCCAGCCCTGCCGTGCCCCGCCGGGCGGGAGGAGGAACCCCTGAGCCTCCCACTGCCTGTGGCCTGCCCCCTAAGTGCCTAAGCCGAGCCTTGGGGTCTTCGGTCCTTCAGGGTTAGATCAGGGCCTGAGAGTGGGCCCATAAGGGATTGGTGCCCCGAAGAGAGCGGAGAGCACTCCGTGCCCCGAGGGGAGCCCACGACGAGCATGTGGGGTCTGCAGCCTGGAAGAGGCCCTCAGGGGCCCAAGCCCACAAGCCGGCGGGCGCCCCGACTTGACCCCGGCCTAGGGGACTGTCCGGGCCCCAGGTGCCCGTGCGCCCCCTCCACTGGGCACTTCTGTGCCGCGCCATGCTTGGCTCTTCAGACTACGGACGACCAGCACGAGGCTGAGGCGCGGCGAAGGGCCGCTGGCGGCCGGGCAGGGCCATCAGCCAGGAGCACCGCGGCCGGCCCCAGCCGGGGCCCAGGACCCCGAGGCCATGGGCCGGCTTCTGCTGGACACCGCGCCCCTGACAGGGAAGGGTCTGCTCTTCTGCCCCGTGTGACTGCTGCTAATTACACACACGGGCGCAAACCACTCAAGAAGGAAACTGAGGACGTGGGAATCGGCTCACCCGGGCCGAGTCTGCCTTTCTCCTTTGCAATCGCGGGTGAAACGTCTGGCGGGCGGTCCGAGGCCTGCCGCCCTCGGCAGCGACAGCCGCCTTCTTGCTCAGGGAGCCCCCGAGGCAGGGTTCCCGGCGTCCTCCGGACCCCTACGGCCCTCACTGCTTGTGTCCTGACCCTGACCCCCCCGATACTCCTGGGGACATACTTCGGGACGGGCTGCACCGCGGTCTTTCCAGTCAGGCAGCGTTTGCTTTCCCAACCCCGAACGCGTCCCCACACCGCAGTCACGCCGAAGGACGCCTCATGATGGCACGAAAGCGTGTCTCCGTGGGCGGGAGCTCCAGGAAGGGAGCTCCGCTCTCACACTGGCCCAGCTCCAACACTCCTGTCACAGCGAGTCCCGCCACAAAGAGACACGTAGCGGCCTCCACAGGAGCCTAGACGGCCCGCGGGCCCACCCGGCTCTCCTGCCACCTCACGGGCCCATGCCGTGGGCTGCTTCTCGCGGTGGGGACACCTGCTCTGGGCCTCCCCCTTCACGACGGCTCGCGTGGGGGCCTTCCTGCCCTTCCGAACCCCTCCAGGCCCCAGAAGGTCCCTGACAGCAGCTCTCTACGGGGGCATGCGGCCGCGAGGTCCCCTCACTTCACAAGACCACAGCATGCAAGCGTGACCACCACAGGGCCACAGAAGTTGGACCTGTTGTCCCCCATGTGCATAACCGGGGTCTGCAAGGCCACCCACGGGGCAGGGCTCCATGTACCGAGGCTGCACAGTCTCCCCACCTGGCCCCCCTCTCAGGCGCCCGGCTCTCCACAAAATCATTTAAGAATGACACGTCCTGTCCAAGGCTCGAGAGAAGAGACAGACACGCCTGCCACAGGTCCAGCTGACTTCACCGCGCAGGACACGGACAGGGGATGGATGTGCTCAGCGGGGAAGACATGGGCCCGGAAGCAGCCCTTTCACAGAAATGCTCTGTTCTCCCACCTGCGGGATTTTTTGAGGATAAGAGCATTTCGTGTGTTTCTTTCTTAAAAATACGTAAAATTACCAGGGAAGCAGGGAGCCTGCTTCCTCCTCTCTCTCTGCCTGCCTCTCTGCCTACTTGTGATTTCTGTCAAATAAATAAAATCTTTAAAAAAAAAAATACGTAAAATTACCAATAAAATCCAAAGCCCCACCTTGGGGGGGGGAATGACATTACCAGTCCAGCCACAGGCAAGAGACTGGCCCCTGTGTCACAGACTTTTCCCAACAGGAGTTCGGCTTTTGGACCCTGAGTGTGAACGGAGAATGTGTGTGCCCCCGCAGGGGAGAAAGAGGACACGCCGGCGGCCCCAGTGCTGAGCTCCACACGCTGAATGTGGCCGCAGCCCGGCACAACGAACACCACCACCGTGTCTCCGTGTGCTTCACGTCCATCCCACGCACCACTGGAGAATTCTTACCAAGGGGTCACCTACAAATTCTATTGTGACAGAAAAGCCCATGTGCATGAGTGCGGAACCCCCTCCCCCGCCCCTCTCCTCGCCAGCTCGAAGCTGAGATTTCTGTGCGGCTGGTGCCACCTGGACCCGTCTGACAGGAGCTGTGTTCACAGGAAGGGGGTCCTGGTGCCCCCGGCTGAGGGGAGCACACAGAGCACAGGGTGTCCCCAGACGCTGGTCTCCGCAGCACGGAACCAGGCTGCGCCCGCCACCAGAGATGGGCACCGACCAGGTCCCCTGGGGCGGGGGCCTGCAGCTCAACGACCATTCTGAGTAGAGCACAAATGTCCGTCTGTCCCGTCTATGCTTCTGCGCGCAGTCTGAGTTAGCAAGATGCAGGCGCTTCTTCCTTTTCAGCCCCTAGACACTGCCCGGGCAGCTGTGCAGGGATGTGCCTCTCCTTCCCAGAAGGACGCTTCTGGACAGACCGGAGGAGCAGCCGGGGAGCTGGCAGCTGCCCTGTGTGCGGCCTGGGCCCCAGGACACCGGGGAGGAGGCTTCCCTTTACGGCTCAGATCCCTTCCCCAACCTTAATTTTTTTTTTTTTCACTTCTTTAAAGATCGTATTTATTTGAGAGACGACAGACAGTGAGGGTGAGGGCGGGCAGGCGAAGCAAGAGAAGCGCACTCGCCGCCGAGCAGGGAGCCCGATGTGGGGCTCGATCCCAGGACCCCGAGATCGTGACCTCAGCCAGACGCAGACACTCAACCGACTGAACCACCCAGGCGCCCCTTTCCCCACCCTTTAAAATGATCCCCAGATCCCTTCTAACTCTGGGGGAGGATCCCAGCAACACCCATTCAGCCCCTGGCGGTACGTGCAGCCACCACAGGGGACCCAATGCACAACTGTCACTCTTACCTTTTACGATCACACTGACTTCACGGGGCTTGAACTCACAACCCTGAGACCAAGACCTGAGCTGAGATCAAGAGTCAGATGCCTGACCAGACCACCCAGGAGCCCCTAAGAGTACTTTTCCTAAGCAAACGCAAATACCGACTTTAAGATGGGCAGAGGGCGTGCAGAGAGACGGCCCCGGCGCAGACAGCGGGTGGCCCAGTGGCTGGGTGTCACCGTGTCCCCGAGGGGAGGCCCAGCCCAGGGAGACACGCCCTCCCACCCACCGGGCGGCCTGAGCCCCACTGTCTGCATATGACATCAGCACTGCCACCAGCTTCGGGAAGAAAGGGGGCACGGCGCCCGCACCAGGGCCACGAGGCACACCACGTGCCACCCAATGCCAGGGCAGAGGCGCGGGGCGCAGTGGGGCTGTGAGCACCCACAGCCGCCGACCAGACCGCTGACCGTGGGAGAGCCGTCTTGGGAAGCGGGCACGCAGCACCACAGAGCCTCTCACTGAAACGGGATTCAGTCGGAGACCAACATCAGGAAGAAATCTAGAAAATTCTCAAATATTTGAGAACCTACAAGTCATTAACTTTAGATAAAGAGATTAAGATTTTTTTCCCGCTTTTCTTTTTTATAGAATTCATCATAGATTACATATTACTTTGAAATTATAGTTTTTCAATAAATATTTTAAACTTATCTTTTATGTTTTTCTTCCTTGGAAAAAAACCCATACGTTAAGAAATCATTTAAAAAATTAAGACCCCAAGGGACGCCTGGGTGGCTCAGTTGGTTAAGTGGCTGCCTTCGGCTCAGGTCATGATCCCAGCCTCCTGGGATCGAGTCCCACATCGGGCTCCTTGCTCGGCAGGGAGCCTGCTTCTCCCTCTGCCTCTGCCTGCCACTCTGTCTGTGCTCACTCTCTCTCTCTGTGACAAATAAATAAATTTAAAAAAAAATTAAGACCCCAAGATGGAGAGGAGATGAGAGTTGGGGGAAATCGGAGGGGAAGATGAACCACAAGAGACTGTGGACTCTGAGGAACTAACTGAGGGTTTTGGAGGGGATGGGTGGGGGGTTGGGAGGGCCCACCAGGCCCTCCCAACCCCCCACCCATTGAGGAGAACACGTACTGCATGGAGGACTGGTGTGGTGCATAAACAATGAATTCTGGAACACTGAAAAGAAATAAAAAAAAATTAAGAACGCAGGGGCGCCTGGGTGGCTTAGCTGGTTACGTGTCTGCCTTAAGCTCAGGTCATGATCCCAGGGTCCTGGGATCGAGCCCTGCATCGGGCTCCCTGCTCAGCGGGGGGCCTGCTTCTCCCTCTGCACTGTCCCTCCCCCTGCTTGTGCGTGTGATAGACAGACAGATAAAATCTTTAAAGAAAGCACCACCACCATCACCTGGCTGGCGTGCTCCCAGCCTCTGCTCCATCCCTGTGCGTCCAAGTGGACCGCACTCCACTGCACACAGACCGCCCCCGCAGGCACAGGCCTGCGTCCTTGTGTCCGCGGTGGAGGGAAGACAGACCCCCCGCAACGGAAAGGCCGTGGGAGAAAAGCCAAAGGGGCTGAGCCTTCTCTGTGCTGCAGCGACCAGCTGCCATGAGAAAGCGCTCTGTCCCGAGTCCCCGTGAACCCTGAGCCATGCTTGGGATGTTACTTCTGAAGAACACAATGGAAGCTGTAAGGGAAACGCCCACAATGGTGCCCAAGGGGCCAAGGAAGCGGTGGTCTCCGTAGGGCACTGAGATCCAGGCAAGGGGCTAGGACGGGAAAGGGGGTAGAAATGGGAAAGCCACGTGCCTGCCCGCCAGCTGCCTCCAAGACCGCCCAGAGGAGCCTCCCACACTGCACAGAGCCGAAGACACGTGTTCGCTGTGTGCCGACGGTCTGAAAGCTCACACGCCTGTCTGTGACAGGTGAGGGTCCAAAACCAAGTACCCATGGACCAGAGCAGAGCGTCTCTCCCTCTTGAAATACATCAATCCCATTTATAAGAACAGAAACACCTGAGCAGTGAGAGCGGTCAGCGTCCTCTGAGAAAAGCTTTGTTTGTGAATGATTCTCTGGTCCCGCTCTTCCAGAGAGGTAGGGAACGAAAGCCAACATAGACAGCGCACAGAGGGCCCCCGAGCCGGCAGAAGGCGCAGGGCGGTCAGCCACAGACTGGCCTTCTGCTCAGCCCGACATTACCTCTTTCCGCTCTGTCTCTGCCTGGACTCGGGCCTGGGCCACAGCCGCTTCTCGGTAGGAGCTGGCCTGCTTGGCCTGCTCGAACAGTGTCTTCAGCTGCTGAGCCGTGCTGAGCAAGGAGTTGACCATCTCTTCCAGGTACAGCCAGCTCCGCTGCTCCGACATTTCCAGCCCGTTGACCACCGTGGGAGACACGGCTTTGGTGGGGGTGGAGGGTGGGACCGCCAAGGCCGGCAGAGAGGTCAACACTGGAACAGTTGGAAAGCAAAATAAAACAAGAAATCAATACACTTCCTCCATTAAAATTTCTCATCAAACGTTGGAAAGTGTGGGGCAAGCGACCCCAGGCATAAACACATGACCTCCCCCTAGAATGCTCTAGAAGATGGGGAGACAGTCCTACAGTCACAGCGCCTCACGTAAAGGTCCCCCACGGCACCACGCACAAGCGCCCACGGAGGCCCAGCCCTGTGCATACAGGGCCAGAAGACAGACGCTCACAAAGGACAGAGACGACGACAAAGTGCGCCCCGTGCAGGTGGCCACGGAGCATCCAACGGCGTGGGGACAAGGACAGCCCGAGGCAGGGGATCCAGTCACACTGCGTGAACACACGAGACGGAAGAACCAGGGCAGCCTGGCTCCGCCTCTGCTCAGGTCGAGTCCTCCCTGATGTCTGCGATCACACACGGGGTCCCGATCAGGGGGCGCGGGCGTCAGGCTCCTCACGGAGGGAAGATGACATTACAAAGACGGGAAAGGGGACACCGGGAGGAACCTGTGGTTTGGACGGGAACTGGATCCTCCACACGCACGCGAGGGCCTGTGGGCAGGGACACCCCGTGGGCAGCGAGCACCTGGCCCTCCAGGACCAAAGCCCCTGCTGGGCCCCACGCGGGAGGTGTGAGCAAAGGTGGGGGTAACGAAGCAAGCGCTCACGACGGAGAAGGCAGCTCGGAGGAGTTTCCACGCTGCTGCGCCGTCCGTAAAGGCCTAGACGTAAAAGGCGCCCCGCCCGCTGGGGTCAGGACGCTCCCCTGGAACAAACACGCATGGACGCGGCCATGGGTGCCAAACGCATGGGGAGGTAAGACATCGAAGCCCAAGTGCACGTGGGGCACGATGTCGTTATTAGGTTTCAACGTGGAGTGATGCCAACATGGGTCCTTCCACATTTCGGCGACACTGAGCGCGCCATGCCGTCCCCGGAGGCGCCGGCGAGGCTGCAGGGACCGCGCACCCTCACAGGCACGGCCGCGCGAGAGCACCACCTCCCTTGGCAGGTCCCTGCAGTGGCTCAGGCCCCCCGCGGGCCGTGGGCCGCCACATGGGCCGAGCTCAAACAGACGCGCAGCCACAGACACGGGCCGGGAGGGGACTTCGCCAGCCCCCGCTGTAGCGCCTCAACCGGAAAAACCCAGACAAAACCCACTTCGCCTCCAAAGTGCGCCTTCGTGAGCAACTCGGGGGCTCCCAGCCTGCAAGCCTCTCAGACCCACCTATTTTGGGATGAGATGTCGGCAACGCAGCTTCTGGAAACGGTGCGATCTGACAGCTGTCCTGGTAGCCTGGGTAGTGGGGCTCTGGGTGGCCGACTCTGCAGGAGGGCTGCACCCCTGCCTCTTGCACTGCCGGGACAGACGGCCTGCTGACCTGGCTGCGGCTGCACTGGCGGCCGGGGGAGTCGGGGCGGCGGAGACGCTGGAAGCGGGGGACCCTGGGCCACGCCGAGCCCCACTGCGTCTCCCTGGCTTCGGGCCGCCCCCGCAGCCCCTCCCAGTGCTTCCAGGGGCTCGTGCTGCGCAGCTGGCCCACAGCAACCGTGGGCGGACCGGAGCACTTTGTGACACCGGTGGACCCGCGCCCCGCAGGCCTGCCGGGCGCCCTCCCGCGCCCACGGTCAACAGGGGTGACGTGTCCCCGCGGGGCAGGTGCTGAGGACAACTCACCCGTGGCTCCCGCGAAGACGTCGCCCTGGGCCGGGCTCTCTGAGATGACGGCCGTAGCCTCCACAGTGGACGCCCGGTCAAAGGTCAGCGCGCCCGAGGTAGTGATCCGTCCTGAGGGGGTCACGGTGACTGGAAAAGCACAAGCACCTTTCACCACCCGGCTCACCCACGGGGCAGGCCCCAGGCGCCTCTGCAAAGGCAGGAAGAGACCAGGGACCCTGGGCGCCGGAGGGGGGCCGGGGCCGAGGCACGGGAGGCAGGCTCTCCACGACACCCCGCTCGCATCCCGACTGGCCACAGAGGCGGGAAGGGCCTCGGCGGGAACAAGGCACCAAAGCATAGCCCCCCAAGAGCTGCTCCCCGTGGCCCGACTCCGCCCGACTCTGCCCGGCCACCCCCATGTCCGTGGCCTCTGCAGGCACCCGGCACCGGCCCTGCCCCACGCCCTCGGTCCCTGCGGCCCAGCCTGGGCCACAAACGCGGACTTTCCCCGTCCTCCCGGCTGTTCATGGGCCGCAGACACCGAAACCCAAGAAGAGCCTTCGCTGAGAAGGCGCGCGTAGACCGCCCCACCGGGGAGCAGCCGCTCTGGGCTCGCCTCATAAGGAAATACGTGCGCGTGCACGCAGAGGGGTCCGTGGAGACCAGGGAGCACCCGAGGGGGACCCTGCGCTGAACATCAAGGCAAGCCCCAGGGGTCGGAGGGGGCACGGCCCCGCCCGCTCCCACTCACAGGCGGCGGCGGCTGCAGCGGGGAGCAGCGCGATGTTTTTGGGGGGCTCCTTCTTCACAGGGGTCGCGGGTAGCTCGTTCTCCTTCTTGCGCCTTTTGTAGGGAACGAAGAGCCTGACCGGGCCGCTCTGTGGGGAGAGGGGCAGTGAGGGGGAGGACAGCGCCGCCCCCCAGCCCCACTGCTGGCGCAGCCGCCCGCCGGGCTCCCCCCTGCCCCGGGGGCAGGGTGAGATGCATCACAGCCAAGGACTGACCTCTCTTCAGACCCCAAATTTTTTATGGGGACACTTCTTATACTTTTTAAAAGAATACGTGACTCACACTGCTTGAACAAAACAGGAAGTATCACCAGCACACGGGGTTTTTAGGGTCAGGGAACGTGCAAGGAGACAAAGCAAATGGCGACCAAGTTAAGGAGACAGGAGAGCCCCCTGCCCAAAACCAGAGAGGATTCCAGCAGGGAGGGGGAGGCCTGTGGTCGCCAAGTACAGGGGAGACAACACACCAGCAACCACAGAAGCGATGGTGACCAGCACAGACCAGATCCGTGGGGCGGGGGGCGGGGGGGGGCCACTGACGACTGCAGACCCCAAGGGCCAGACCTTCTTGCTGAACGGCGCAGTGCCCAGGGGCGTGAGACCTTCAGGAGCGGACGCAGGCCCGCCGCCGCGGACCCCACCACTCGGTCTTTCACCCGGGTCTCCTGGCTTTCAATTCTAGAATCTCCACTGGTGCTTTTTCGTAATTCCCATCTCGTTA
>PISX010004145.1:70670-125865 GCA_004024625.1 Mellivora capensis | reverse complement strand
CAGTGTATAATACAGGCAGCATACAAAGTATGTGTTAATGGATATTGATGTTGTTAGGCTTTAGCCAACAGTAGGCTGTTGAGTAATTAAGCTTTAAGTATTGGGTAGGTGACTCAAGGATTACAGGTGGGTTTTTGTGCAGGGGTGGGGGTGGTTAACACCCCTAACCCCTGAGTTGTGCAAAGGTCGACTGTATTTCCCTTTAAGAAAGATGGTCAGTGGGCACCTGGATGGCTCAGTTGGTTAAGTGAATGCCTTCAGCTCAGGTCATGATCCTGGAGTCTCAGGATGGAGTCCCACATCAGGCTCCCTGCTCCACGGGGAGTCTGCATCTCCTTTTGACCCTCCCCACTCTCCTGCTTTCTTTCTCAAACAAATAAATAAAATCTTCAAAAAAAAAAAAAAAAGAAAGATAGTCAGTGATGGAGTGATGGTTGCCTTCTACATTCTACAGTTACATGTCCCTTAGAAGCATAGATTAATGCTAGTTATTGTCCTGGGGTATCTGTTGTAGTTAAATGTTTGCTTTGTGATTTGAGATGACACTTACTGGTTTTCTGGGCTAACTGGACCACGTTTTTTCAATATAAAGTATCGGATATTTCTGTACACTCTGCTTGTTTCTCTACCTGCTGTAAACATGTGGCTTCACTCCAGACTGCTGCATTATTTTCTAGAAGTGTCTCTTTTGCTTGCTGTGGATGATATTAACTCAGCCAGATAACTGGAAAGGGGTTGTAAGGGATTGGAGTAATTACCCACTTTTCTCATGTGCTTGCTGAGCTGAATAGACTTTGAATATGCTGTAGTTTTAATAACAAGGTCTGATTACGATGAAAGATTTAAAGTAGGGAATCTTCTTATGCCATTTTATGTTGCTAGACTGCTGTATTATCTCTGTGTTGACTCTTTTTTTTTTTTTGCCAACAATGCCAATTCCAGAAATTCAGTCCTTGAAAGGAGGCAATTGGGGAAAGTGCAGTTTTGATTGTTTTGTGATCATGCCAGTTTGCTGTGAGGTCCTGTCAGGCATCCCAAAGGCTCTTAACTACTCATTTTCGTAATCTGAGGTTTAACCTCCTTATCCAGATGCTGGTTGATGGAGAATATTCATCCGAGGGATCATGTGACCATCGTAAGTTGCCTGTAAAGTTTATTTTGTGTGAGTTAAAACATAATGTTTTTCTTTATTCATCTTGGGTCAGCATATACTGGTTGTGCTGATGAAAAAAATGGACACTTACTGAGCCCACAGGGCCCCTGACCCTGTCCTCTGTCCTCTACACTGAAGGATTCTGGGGTGCCATTGTGTTACTTTCACTTAATAATTAGAAGTGGTATTCAGGGAAACAACATTCTAACCATGAGGGTGAGAAGTGAGTCACAGGGAAATAACCTCATGTGAATGGGCAGATGATCCAATCAGCCTATAAAACCAGTGAGGTGGAACTGGCCCAGCTGTGACAGTGTGTCACATGGAGAGCACATGCGTAACTGCAGTCTCTGCCGCCACTCGGCACTCATGTTAACAAGCAGAGACACACCTGCTCCGGTCCCCTCGGTGCTGTCTAAGCCACAGTTCCTGGCTCCTTCCGGTGATGGCCCTGTCATTCGGATATTCTTTGTTGGATGTCCCAGTTCACTATAAAGGAAAGGGCATAGGCTTCAGAAGAGAAAAATCTGAGGTCGTACCCCAGTTCTATGGCTAAATAGCTATATATTCCTGCACTTAGGAGACTTAATACGGAAGCGTATTAACAAACCTTACACATGAAGGCACCTTTTCATTTCTTAGATGATGGGGTCTAAGGAAAAATTATGGAGTCTATTTCAAAGGTACGCGTTGGGCCGTTGACAGCAATGGCTGGATGACAGAGGGAGGCAAGGCCTGTTTATGTAATGAGAGACTTGTCACCAGTGGAGGAGAGATTTAAGCGGGGGTCAGCATTTGCAGATTTTGATGTTTGAAGGTTAGAGGCGGCAACCGGCATTGAAGACACCATTGGAGCAATGATTGGTATATGGGGGTAGGGGTAGGTGGGACAGTACAGCATAATAAAGCCAAGTTCAAATAATGGTCTCCCTCATCATTAGCTGAGTAAATTTGGTCAATTTATAGACTTCAACCTCCATGTTAAAAAAAATTTTTTTTTAAAGATTTTATTTATTTATTTGAGAGAGAGACAGTGAGAGAGCATGAGCGAGGAGAAGGTCAGAGGGAGAAGCAGACTCCTCATGGAACTGGGAGGCTGATGCGGGACTCGATCCCGGGTCTCTGGGATCATGACCTGAGCCGAAGGCAGTCGTCCAACCAACTGAGCCACCCAGGCGTCCCTAAAAAAAAAATGTTAAGAAGCAAAACATGATTTGGGTTTCAAGGGGCTGTTGAATGAACTAATGGTCGTAGAATGACTAGCATCATGCTTGTAAGTTTACTGAGTATTTGGTGAAGGCGAGGTATTACTGTTATCCAAGGTTACTCAAGCACAATAAGCAGAATCATGGAGGAATGCCGGGCGAACCACAGTTATGTCCTCATTGGATTCAGCTGACTTGGCTATTTTTCTCTGTTTTTAATGTGGACTGAAATCTGTTAATGTCATTTGTTGATTGTAAGTCTGGTTTAAGACCGTTTACAACCAGATGATTTTCAATGTTTCAGCCGTATTACATCCCACAGGAGGAATATGCCTCTCTCAGCTGATGTCCTCAGTATTGAAACAGTTTATAATGCTCAAAAACATTATGTATAAGTTTATTTAAAAGAGAGGAAGAAACTAAATGCTTATTCTTTACATTTGCTGAGGATGTGAGATTTGAATAAACCATTAGTTCACTGTGGCCAACTATATCTTTTTAGTTCCTGACTCAGGACCTAAAATGAAGTATGTAGCAGTTTCTAGTTTATTGTTTCAAAGGTTTATTAGGTAACAACACTGTGTATGTGAACTTCATGTTGTTTGGTTTTAGATTTCTAAATATCATTGTTTCGTGTTAGAATTTTCTTGTATGACTGTCACAGTTACCTGGCTTCATTGTAGACCAGACTAACCAATGCTTTGTAAAAAGAAAGAGTGTTTTTCATAATATTGCTAAGAACTATTTGCCTGTACCATTAGTCCTGGTTTAAAGACAATGCTGAACTTTGGTCACTGCTTAGAAAAATCACCACAGCGGTAACATTTCAAAGTTTGTCATTTCCTTGATTTTTGCAAGATATTTCTGTGGCTTTTAAAGAAGAACCCACAGAGGTCAACGAAAGTTGTCCAAGCCCCCAGGGCTATGGTCCTTCCCTCAGAGTGGTGGCAATGACAATATTGCAAAGGTGAATCCTTCCAGGGAGGGCTGGTACCCCTTGTGCTTGCATATTTGGATGTTGATGAAGCAAATGTATCACTACATTTATCCAGTCCTCAAGAAAATTCTGATTTTTTTAAAGACAGAGTACTTCGAGCAATTTTTAATTTTCTTTCTCTTTCACTCTCTCCTTCCTCCTTTCATTCCTTCTAATTTGAAGTAGAGGATTTCTGTAAAAACTTACGCAAGAATCATTTTGTGTTGACTTCTGTTTTAGGGAGTATAATTTTGACCAAGATCATTTAGAAAACCGCCAATAAGCCCCTTTGTGACCCTCTCAAAACTTCTATTTTTAAGTGTCTGTGTTTCAGTTTTTTAGTATCCAAAGGATCCTGAATGAAACTTTTGACAGCAAAATATCTTTTTAAGCAGTCTGTTTCAGTCCGTGGGCTTCCCAAATTCTCTCTCATCCCCTGTCCCAAGAATCCATTTCTAGGGAAAAAAGGGAGCCTTCAAAGGGCCTTCAGAGTGAGAACTTAAGAGTGATTCCTCATCGAAGAAAAGGTAACCGTTATTTTAGCTCTATTGAAGTGCTCTTTGCTCATAATGGGAAGATGGGAGGCAGTGAGCTTCAGGAAAGGTTATCTCCCCGAATGGCATTACCAACCTCTGCAGTACAAAAAGTCAGCGTTGACTGGGGGAAGCAAGATGATCGTTAGTGGGGCCAGGGAAGATGAGCAAAGTTCATAGCAAGCTTGGGGGCTCCCGGCCTAACACGGAGACGTGCTGCGTCTGGGTTAAGGAAAGTAGCTCAACCACTTTGCTCTGGCAGAGTTGGCTTCTGTAGTTAAATGCGTGAACACTTGCTCTGAATCACGGAGATCCCGAGGTGGTTTCAGCAGCAAAGTCTTTTATAATGAATTGTGTGTGTATTGCCATTCACCTGGGAGGCAGGTGATTACTTGGTTCAGTGTTATCCTCAGACATTACAATATTGGTAGCGCTACTGATTTTAATTAAAACTTCAAAATGTGTGCCTGCTTGATTGTGTGTGAGAATTGATAGTCTTATGCGCTTATTTTTTCATATAATAATACTAAGGACAATTAACAGGAGACAGACTTGGCAGAATATTTTTCTTTCTCCTTAAGACAATGGTATGTTTCTGTATGTGCTCACGTGTGTGTATGCGCATGGAATATTTTTTTTAAGATTTTATTTATTTATTTGTCAGAGAGAGAGAGCGAGAGAGCGAGCACAGGCAGGCAGAGAGGCAGGCAGAGGCAGAGGGAGAAGCAGGCTCCCCGCTGAGCAAGGAGCCCGATGTGGGACTCGATCCCAGGACGCTGGGATCGTGACCTGAGCCGAAGGCAGCCGCCTAACCAACTGAGCCACCCAGGCGTCCCGCGCATGGAATATTTTTGAGGGCACTCTGATTAGACTTTAACTTTAAAAAAAGTTTGTGGTCAAAGCTAGTAGACAAAATGAGACAAATGGGAGAGAAGAGGTAAACAGGCAGAAAGAATAATCCTTTCATTGCCATTTAATTGTATTCCAGTCTCGGTTTAGTCAGAAGTCCTGTACTCTGTTGAACATACGATCTTTCGTAGAACGCCACACCTGGATTTGCTTAATTAAGATATTTAAAAGAAGTAGAAAGTTAAAAAAAAAAAAAAGAAGTAGAAAGTTGGCACTGGGGAAGAGCAGAGGAAAAGCCATGTGGAACAGGAAAGGTGTTCATGGGGCTGTTTTGCATGTGGAAGCATTTGTGAGGCAGTCTTCATTTATGCACAAAATGTGTCAAGGACACACTTGCAAGGGACCCTTAGAGATGGCCCAGGCTAGTTCCTTCCTTTTTACAGGTTGCATTCATAATTATCCTTTCTGATAAGTATTGTTTGGTACCCTGGAAGTGAAGAAACCTGCAATAAGGTAGATTATCTCATGAAATTTAGCTATTTTTTAATCCAAGTTTTTCAGTTCTTCCATATAAAATACAGAGAAAGGCGTGGGTGTGCGTGTGTGCATGTGTGTGCACGCATGTGTCTGTGTGCATGCTTATAGCCTGTTGGCAATCTCTATGGCCATGCTTTGCTTTCAGAACATGGAAAACAAGGTTCTGAAACTTGGCGAGAAGCTGATCGTTAAACATTGCTGCTGTTCTTGAAGAATGTTGATTGCTCCATGGTTTTCTTCCCCAAAGCCCTTAATACATAGGGTTATATTTTTATGGTCTTGAAGTTTTTGGTGACTCCATTAGGAACGTTTTCTAGTGAGGCCAAATCATATATATTGCTTCCTTGCTGGGGGAAAAAATGAAATTATTGCAGTAAAAACAGTACATTTCCAAAAAATAACAATAAGTGGTTTTATTTCGATGGATATTCAGGGTTCAGAGTAGCACGAATCAGAGCAGGTAGGCTGAAGTGTTGCTGTAGATTTCTTTACAGGAGAGAAAATCTGGCCTTGATTACTTCAACTCCATGCTGACTCTGGAGACTGGTTTCAATTAAACTTTCCCCAGAGCTTCAGAGACCTTTTTTTTTTTTTTTTTTTTTTGGTCTTCATTAAAGTTGGTTTGGGGATGAAGTTTTTGAAAGCAGAAGGAGTCCTATCATTAAGGGTTTAGTTTCAGTATGTGGAAAGAAATAAAACTCCAGATACCCTTCATAGGTTTCAAGTGAAAGCAATAATGATAGCAGTATTTTTAGATAAGATAACCGAATACCCAAGCAGTGGGACCTAGTTAGAACATCAGAATAGGAGGTCTGACCCCATCTGTGATTTGTTTAATGACTTGAGGCAAATATCATTCATCTTTTGACTTCGATCTCTTTCTGTGTTGGTGACCTTCATCCCTCTCTTTCTGCTCTTTGCTTCCATCTACACCAAAATTTCTTTTCACAAAATGACTCCTTTTCGGTATGGCACTGGACTTTGAGAAATCCCTTGATCCTTTACTTTGCCCTTAACTGGAGCCAAATTTAATTCCCAGGGCTGAAAAATTGCTCTTCATTCAGCTGTTTCCCAATATGTCTGACTAGATTCGAATTTTCACTTCTTGTCAGAGAACTTCAAAGGAGGTGATAATTCGCTTCCTTCTCAACTCGTTGCAATATTCAACAAACCTTCAGTCTCCTTTCTTTTTGTTTTTGAGAAGAGTATTACATTTTAAGGTAACTTCTATATACAAAGACACATATATGTCTTATGTGTGTAATTTGATGAGTTTGGACAAATGCATGCAACTCTGTAATTCAGACTCCTACTAATCAGGATATAGAACATTTTCATTCCTCCAGAACTTATTTGCTGTGACTATTCCTGTACAAGCCTTAGTTGTACTTAGTCTCTTTTCTTTTTTGCTTTTGGCCCATACTGTAGGGCAGTCTCTAAGGTGGCCCTGAAAGATCCTTAGCGCCCGGGATGTCCGGGATGTCAAGCCCTTAGTGTCAGCTATGTGGATTGACTCAGTTCTAAGGAATAGAATATAGTAGAGGTATTGGAACAGTAATACACTTGGGAGTGTGGGATGCCACCTGTGAGCAGGGGTGCTGTCTCTCACTCTCCCTGGGCCTGCTAGTTCATGTCATGAACGCACCCTCTGGATAGGCCCCCATGAGCAAGTTGGGAAGGTGATCTACTGAGGCCTTGCCAACAGCCCCATGAATGCGCTTAGAAGCTCATTCTTTCCCAGGTGAGCCTTGAGGTGACTGCAGCCCGGAGAGGATACCTTGATTGCAGCCTCGAGACACTCAAAGCTTAAACCACCCAGGTAAGCTACTCTGGCATTCTTGACACCAAGAAAATGTAAGAAGATAAACTTTGGCTGTTGCCAGCGCTCAAATTTGGGGTTATTCGTTTCATAGCAGTAAAGAGCTAGTACAGTCCCCCTCAGTGACCATGGTGTGGTTTTATTTTATTGTTTTTTAAAATTTTCAATTTGTTTCACTTTTATTGAGCTATAGTTGAGCTACAGGTCTCTGTATGTCGAAGGTGTCCTGCATCACAACTTGACAGAAATATGTTGTAAAAGAATAACCAGAATACATTTAATTAACATACATTTCCTCATATAGTTAAACTGAATTTTTTTCCCCCTTGGAATGAGACCTTGTTGGATTAACTCTCTTGCCAACTTTCAAAAATAGTCTACAACCACATTAACTATAGTCATCGTGTTGGGTGTTACGTCCCCAGTACTCATAATTAGAAGTTTGTACCTTTTGACTCTTTACATCCAATCTCGCCAATGCCTCTCCATTACTCCCCCGGTAAGCACAAATCTGATCTCTTTTTCTGTGAGTTTGGTGTTTGTTTTGTTTTGTTGTTGTTGTTGTTGTTGGCTCTTTGAGATTCCATGGTGTGTCTAAATCATTCATTCTCTATCGATTCCTCAGTGGAGGATAGTTCACTGGGAGCATCGTGTTTCTCACATCCACAGCTGCTAACAGAAGATCGGGTAATCTTCTGCAGAGAAAGCTTTATGTAGTTTCTTCATTCATTTTTGGAAAGTGGCTGAAGAGCTCAGTTGTTTTCCTCAGGATGAAGTGTTATGTAATTCTTTTTTGTGAAGTAGCAGAAACTCATTCTAAAAATACTCAGTTAACGAGGAGGAACTGGAGAAAAAGTGAAAAGTCTCCAAAAAAATCATCACCGCCTCAATGCATCACCGCCTCAGTCAAAACTTGTGCTGTTCATTTCCCTAGATTTTTCCCCATAGAAATACACGTACACGTAAGCATGTGTGCACATTCACAAGTGTAGTCATACTAGACATGCTCTTTTAAAATCTCCTTTTCCCCTCCACAGAGTATTCTGATATTATTTCAGTGTCAGTAAAGACAGGTGAAGGGGAGCAGAATATGTGACCCCAAAATATGCAATTTTGGCATGTGGGTTATTTTGAGCTAAAGGCAATCAAGACTCAGTTGACTAAAGAAAAACTTTTACTTCTTCCTTAACTCTCCAAAAGAATTTAGGTAGGGGGCCTGGCTCAGAGAGTGAGCTATTACCAGGAATAACTTTTATCTGAATGACTTAGCTGTATGGTAGGGCAAATCTTTGATCTTTGTGTTGTCCTGTGAAATACCTTCCTCCTTTTTTAAGCCCCAGGCCCTTATCCCATCCCTTAGCATAAGATGGCGTATGAGCCTCAACGGCCCTCCTTGTCTTTGGGTCTCATATTCTCGTGGGGTTCCTCTTTGTATATAATGAAATTTGTTTTTCTCCTGTTTATCTGTTTTCTATCAGTTTACCAACCAAAGAAACTAGAAGGGCATAGGAAACATTTTTCCTCCCCCAACATAGACCTAGACCTATGTGATCATTTTCACAGTTTCGTAGTGTTACTATATACCCTAATTTATCCTATTTTGTGCCTTTGACCTGTTACATTCTGTACCTCCACCCTGATTTTGACAACTAAAAACAGCTGTGAATTATCACCCTTGGTTATTCATCTGTGTTCACTTATCCAGTCTTTCCTTAGCATAATTCATCAAGTGAATATTTCTAGAAGGGCATGCACATTTAAAGGCCTTGAATAAATATTATAAAATTGCCATTCAGCAAGGTCAGATTCACTAATAGAATATGAGAGTACTGTCACTCAATAAGTGTGGTTACACTGAGCATTATCAAACTTGTTAATATTTGGCAATGTAATGAACAAACATATTGTCATTTTAACATGCATTTCTTTAATTATAAGTAATACTGAATATACATTTTTTATATTGTTCTTGGCCATGTATTTTTTAAATTATGCATATCGGTTGATTTTTGTCCTGGTGTAGTAAGATTTTTTCCTCACTGATTTGTGAGTTTTCTCTCTCTCTCTCTTTACACACAAATACATTTTATATATGATATATATAAAATATATATAATTATATATACTATGTATTTATATTTACCTGTAGTGGGGCATATATAGTGCATGTAATTTTTTTTCATATTGTAGTTTGATTTTTAACTTTGATAATGGTGAGTTGTTTATAAAGAAATGTTACATATTAGTTAAACTGATCATTTTCTAAAGAGTTTATGACTTTGGCATGAAGCTTAGCAAGTCTTTTTTCTACTGAAACATTATAAAATTAGTTTTTTTCTGTTTAAAAGGATTATTACTATGACTCCACTTTTTTACATTTACATTTTATATCTACATTTTGCTTTTTCCATGTTTAAAATTTAATATTTTTATATTTAAAGTTTTTAATTGATCTGGAATTTATTTTTATATAAAGTGGGAGATAAGGATCCTATTTTTTTTCCCTTAAACTATTGACCCGTTATGTCATCATAATTAATTGAATAATGCTTTTTTTGGTTACCAGTAATTTTAAGTGTACCATTATAACTTATTAATTAATGTGCACTGTAAATATGCATCTCCCCTCACATATCACCCTGAAAAAAAATTAAGAACTTTTACATATTGATCAATAAATTTGTATTTTTGAATTGTAAAAGTGTGTTTGTCCCTGCATTCATATCTTTTCTAGTTCTTACAGATGAGGAAGTATACCCAAAACCTACCTGACCATTTCTTTACACACCTAAAGTTGTATCCCAAGGCATTTCCATATGTTGAATATTATTTCTTTGTGTATAATAAAGGGCTTCATGATTACTACCATGAATATGGTATAGGAAAGAAGAGGTGCATGCTAATCAGTTTTACATTAAAGTTAGAATTGAAAACGTTTGAATTCTTTTTTTCTTTAAATTCCTCTTTGGGGGCACCTGGGTGGCTCAGTGGGTTAAAGCCTCTGCCTTCAGCTCAGGTCATGATCTCAGGGTCCTGGGATCGAGCCCCGCATCAGGCTCTCTGCTTGGCAGGGAGCCTGCTTCCCCCTCTCTATCTGCTAGTCTCTCTGCCTACTTGTGATCTTTGTCTGTCAAATAACAAATTTAAAAAAAATCTTTAAAAAAAAATCCCTCTTTGAAGATATTTCAGTGAATTTAAATTTTATGTATAGGATACAAGTAAACTTCAACTTTTAGACATAAGACTTTAACCAGTGGCCTCTTATACATCAGATATTGACCACCTTACCATATTTTGATAATTAAATTCATACTTAAATACGTGAATTAAAGAACAAATGTTTCAGGCCACTGAATGAAGATTTGGCTTTCAAGACAGCAGTTGACATCACACCATCTTTGCTGTTTTCAGCAGTTGTTTGAATATTATTCTTCATTGCATTTTTGCTACTTATATTTTAAAATGAGAATAAACTTTGAAAAAAAATGAAAAATGCTAATTATGTTCATAAGTTGCTCTGGTCTCAAGAACTTAGTATAATTGAGTTACAGTGAGCACACTGGAAATGTGCTGAAGATGGTGATTGTTTACCCTCAATGCTTGCCCATGGATCTAGGCCAGCAGGCTATCTGAAGAAAAAGAATACGACTAAAGAATATATATAATATGTGAGAAGATTGTGTCCAAGAGACAAAATGTAATTAGTGCTTTTATAATATTTTTAGGTTTCTGGGAACAGAACATTCCTTAAAAACAGGTTGTTAAATCCAACTGATATGTTCCAGTTCTCATTTTACTTGACCTCTTAGCAGTAAACACTTCTTGAAACCATCTCTTCTCTTGGCTTCTGTTCTTGACATCTTCTTGGTCACTTTTCTCTCTCTTTGCACTTCATCCTCTTCTTTGGATTTTAAACATTGAAGTTATTTAATCGAATCTGGGTCATTTCTTCTGCTCCTGCTATGCTCTCCCTTTATGATCTATTCTAAGCTTGTGGCTTCAAGTTTATTCTCAATATAGATCACTTAGAAACCTAAACTACAGCCCAGAAGCCCCCTCTGAAATACAGACCATTATGTCTACCTAAGTACTTAACATTTTCTTGATGATGAAGGGGAGTGGAATATACCACCCCCCAAACATGCCACTTTGGCTTTAGGATTATTTTGAGATAAAGGCCATCAGGACACAGCAGATTCAGGAAAAGCTCTTTATCTCCCCCTCAACTGCCTAAAAGTACATTGGAATGGGGGCTGGTACCAGAAAAAGAACTATTATCAGAGGTAATTTTTTTACCTGAGACACTGCAAAGGACAACCTTTGTTTTCCATACATCTGCTCTACCTTCTTGTGAATGGCCTTCTCGCCTTCATATTCTCAGGCCTCTGCCCCTTTCCTTAGCTCAGGATGTTATATAAGCCTCAGTTACTTGGCTGCCTTTAGAGTCTCTGATCTTTGGGGTTCTTATATGTATGAAATCACATTTTCTTTTCTCCTGTTAATTAGTCCTAGGGCATTTTGCTTATTTGACCAGTCACAGAATCTAGAAGAGTAGAAGGAAAAGCTTTCCTCTCCAACAGTGATTCAGAGACACTGCACATACCTAACATCCAACCAAACTCAAATTTCCAATCTTTCTTTCGACTCTGTTTTTATTTTAGGTCACCTTACTTCACTTGTTCAAGTTAGAAACCCGGAATCCTATTTATATCTTCCTCTCCTTCTCAACTCCATATCTAATCCTTCACCTAGTCTTTACTGGTTTTGTTCTCCCAGAATCTTTTGAGTTTGTCCACTTTTCTTCATCCCAGGTAGCAATTTGTTTTTCTTCAAATTGTTTTTCACATTCTCACTTTGTATTTTTTTTTCCAAGTAACAAATATGATAGATCAGGTCTCTGCCCAAAATTCTTTGATAATTTCTTAATTCTTTCAGGGTAGAGGTAAAGGTTTCTTTTTTTTGTTTTTGTTTGGTTTTGCTTTTTTAAAATGTTGCCCCTAATCCCTATGTGGCATGGTTTCTACATACCTCTGCAGTCTCCTTTTCTACCTGTTCCTCCAATTATCTCAGCACTCTAGCCATTTGGTCCTTTTATCTGTCTTTTTTTTTTTTTTTTTTTTTTTTTTTGTGGTCATTCTCTTAGGGAAACTGTCTCCAGGGAATTCTTTCCTTTGTCTCCTTTCAAAGATATCTTTTACTGGGCTCACACCCATTGTTTCTCAGTTCCTAGGTTTTGCCTCTTCTCCAGATCCCACCACCTTCACCTCTTTTCACATACACAGGAATTTAAGTTGGCTTTACGTAATATTTCTAAGGTTGCATACCTCCAGCCATTTTTAATACAGTTGTCAGGCATGCCAAAGGCCAAACTACAGGGGATGAAATGTCATTTGTTTTTGGCAAATTAAAGGTCCTAGAGCTCCACAGTGCATCCTTCTTTAAAGATAAGGCATGATTGGAGAGAGATGGGATTATCATGAATAATTACAAGTGTGTGAAACACTTACTTGTAAAAGATTGGTGAGGTAAATGTGTGTTTAAATCCCAAGGATGAGGATCTTTTTAATAGGAAATGATAAGCATACAGAGGAGAGTTTTCTGTGGGTGTGATATTCCTGAAGATGTGGAAGGGGGTGAGGTATCATCTGTAGGTGGCATGGCTGGCTTTCTCTTTGGAAACAGGAGGAGAGGTGGTTGACAGTGTGAGGTTGTGGTAGATTGTTACATTTAGTTTGGTTGATAACCTCAGCATTTAATATGAATTATCAGACACGGTCATCTTTTAAGATTGGCAGGAAAGGCAGGGATCGCAGGTTTGAGGAACATGGAGAGTTTGAAAAACTTTCATTGACAATGGAAGATAGCAGAGAAACAGGAGAAGATTTCTGATAATTATGGAGGTTCCAATTGAAGCTGCTGTTGTGAATTTTTTGAGATAAACCTTGCCACATTGTGTGACCTTCCTCAGCATCTCCCACCTGACCTGGTCCAGGGCTGGGGGAAGCAAATACTTGGTTTCATCCAGCTTGAGGGTTTACTTGGATGGCTATGATGAAAAGACAGATGGGTAATGGAGTTTAGAATATTTGCCTTTTTAAAAAATGCTAATTGTGGATTCTTTCTTCACCAGGACGAGGATGAAAAAAAAAAGGCGGGAGGGCTAATGATTGGGAGAAGGCACAGAGGTCAATGGCTTTGTGTTTCAAATGAGGCCAAAGTATAAAAAATAAAAATTCTTTCATTTCCTGTCAGTGTTTGGAACTGTTTCCCACTTCCCACTGTTTATTTTAAATTTAAAAAATTATTGTTGTGAATCTCTTATCAATATACTGTGATTTAGTTTCCCATCTGCAGAGAATGTTACAGGAAATGATAAGCTAATTCACTAATGTTTCATCCAATTCTAGATGTGAAATTTGACGAAACTCTAAAAAGAGTGTTCACGAAAATGTCTTTCCTTGCTGACTGGTGTCTCTTGCCTTTTCTTGCATTAGCAAAAATAAAATAAAGTAAATCAGTCAAGGGCTCCACAGCAAACAAATGGCACACTCAGAGGAAGATATTTGAATTAAGAGGGTTTATTTAGGAAGGGGTTATTTTTAAAAAGTGTGTCTGGGTAGCAGGGTGGGAGTGGAAGGGAAATTGCACAGCTGAGGTTTTACCATTCCTCAGTGTAAAAGGACAAGGGGAGGATGGACTCGGTCCCCAAGGATAGCTGGTTCTGTAGTACAGGTAACCTTAGGAAGTGCAGTGACCTTTGGTCAAGTGATATGACCAGGCCACACCGACCTTGGGGTTTCAAGTTTATACATACATATTTAATTTATACATACATATTCCTGTATGAATACCTTGACCTCATGCTTCTCTTTCCTTTTAATCTTATCACGGGGTACCCATTGGGCTGAGCTCTGTTGAAAGAGAATCCCGTTGATGGGGTACATACAAATGATCTCTCTGAGGCTCAGACAGGGTGAAGAGGGGTGGAGCTAGACTCTGAAAGGCCACGTAGAGGGCAAATGACACATAGAAAGAGGGAATTAATATTTTAGTTCTTTTGTAAGTCAGATCCTGTTTTAATCTCTTGGTATGCTTAAAGGAAGGATGTATGTGATCTTCCTTCCCCTCCTCTTCCGTCCTGGGTTCAGATCTTGTTACCTATATGGCGGATACTGCGTTAGGGACTGGGTGTATAAAGATATAGAAGACACGATTCCTGCCTTTGAGATGCGATATGAAGTGGTAGAGATAGATGTGAGGATTGTATAGATAATAGCCTTAAGCTTGTTTTTCATTATGTTTACTGTTATTTGATAACTGAAGTCCTATGGGAGCCTGGAGAATGGAGGATGTAAACTTTGACCTGTGTATGTTTTATGTATGTTTTATGTATATGTATGGGTGTGTGAAGGTTGCTTGAGGGGAGGGAATGGGAATTCCACCAGTCATACTTATTACCACCTGACTACAGTAATTAAAACATCATTTCCCTTATAACCTCTTTTCTTGAGAACCTGTAATGGCTTCCTTTTAGAGGACCTCCCAAAAGCTTTCTCCTGCTTTTCAAAGGTCTCCATCCTTTGATCTTACCCTGCCCAGTTGCATTTTCCAGAACCCTCCATCTGAGATCAGCAAGTCTCTCTCCCCCTTCTTGCATTTTTCAGTGATTTCTGCGATGATTGTGTACTGCCAACCTGCCCGAAACTTCAGTGCTTTTAAACTGATGGCTGCTTATGATTCAGAATGGTGCTTTTCGAATTAAGTCTTTCCTAGTATTTTAATTCATAATCAACTCTTCCTTTGCTCTTTCATTGGCTCTTAGAGTGAGTTATACAGTGAAATTAGTAGATTCTTTAGATGCTTGCATACGCTACTTCTGTGTGCACAGGTGTACTTACAGGCATGTCTTTCACTTCCCCTGTATGTCCTTCATCTAGGAAGGCTGAGTCGTAATAAATACAGTTGACCCTTGAACACAGGTTTGAAATGTCTCCGTCCACTTATACATGGATCTTTTTCAGTAAATCTTGTGCAGTACTGTAAATGTATTTTCTCTCCTTTATGATTTTCTTAACATTTTCTTTTCTCTAGCTTACTTTATTATAAGAATACAGTATATAATATATAAAGCTTACAGACCACGTGTTAACTGACTGTTTATGTGATCAGTAAGGCTTCCAACGAACAGTAATCTATTAATAGTTTTTGAGGAGTCAGAAGTTACACACAGGGGCGCCTGGGTGGCTCAGTTGGTTAAGCATCTTCCTTTGGCTTAGGTCACGATCCCAGGAACCCTGTGATCATGACCCTAGAAGAAAGCAGCCGCTCGAGGACTGAGCCATCCAGGTGCCCCTGACGTCCAGTTGTTAGTGTAAATGGATTACCAGTGTAGAGTATCAGCCATCCACATTCCAATCAGTCCACACTTCTTTTTGCTAGTGTTGTTGAGCTGTATATAAAGTCTTTGCAAGTTTCTTCTCTGTTAATTACTATTGTCAATCTATGTGTATAGAGTGTCTAGAGACTAGCTTATAGAGAGCCGTCTCAGGCTCCATTAAAAGTGTTAGTAAGACTGCTTCCTCAGGCCCGATTTGCTCTTTCCTGACCTCCTATTGCAGACTTGAGGCCTAATCTACGTTCGGGTTGCTTCTCTCCTACTTTCTTTTGGGTCTTCTAATTTATTATTCCTATAGTTTTCCTTTCAGCCTAATTAGAGCCAAAATTCCAAAGTTGAGGGCTATTTAAATAAAATATGAGCCATGCATAGGTTTTAATAATGTATCCTAGAATATGTAATCAATGGTTGATGTGTTAGAAAAATCAGATGATAAAATAGTGTGATAAAATAGATGATAAAATAGTGTGTATTGTAGTCTCAATTCTATAAAAATATGGTAAAATACATGTTTCCATAAAAAGATAAAAATAGTATATGCCAAAATATAATTAGTAGGTATTAAATAATATTAGCAGACATTAATGCTTTTTTTTAGCATTAATATTTCTAGCTTTCTGCTCTCTGCATAGATAATAGGATTGCTCTTCCCATTTTCTTGACAGTAAGTGTGGCCATGTGACTTGCTTTGGCCTATGAAATGGGAGTGGAAAAATCCATATATCATTGCCAAGTAGTAGTTGCTGAGACAATGCAAGATCTGTGTTTCCCTCCCACTGATGCTCTAGTTATAGAAGAGCTGCTTCAAGCCATGCCTCCATCTGCCAAGTTTCTGAGTGACCAGGAAGGGAGCAAGAAGCTTTTGTTTGGCTAAACTACAGAGATTTGGGAGCTTGTTACTATAAGCTGGATCTAGCCCCTCCTGAGTCGTTCGGTATCTATGTCACAGTTTTGGGAAGGTACAAATAAGCAAGAAGAATCAAAGGAAAACCACGTGTGAAGCCATGCTGTAGGGGTGCGATGCATTTTTTCTGCATTTGTGTTTTTGCACAAGCTGTGCCAGTTTACCTGGTTTTTTTTTAATACAGAGAATAATCTTGATTTCTGTACGTCACACTCAAAATGACCTAAGTCTTGTGGAGAAGCACGTTCCTTTGTTTCTGCCCCACTAGTCCGTTACCAATGGCGGCGGGGGGTATCTTGCTACTGAAGGTAGACTCGAGGCTGAAGAAAAGAGGGAGTGATTTGAGGCACCCTGAGCCTCTCCTTTCCTTCCATGATAGTGATCTACGTGAGGCTATTCCCGACGAAGCTATCATGTCCTCTTGAGGAAGGGTGAAGTACATTCAGTGCTCTGCCAACTTAAGGACCCTCCATACCAGTCTTAATTATGTTCTTAATTATTTCTCTTTGCCTCAGAATGATATTCACTTATGAAGTAGTTCATCATAAATTGAAAGGTTAAAAGAGACACTTGGGCCGTTCTCTTTTTGTGTACATGCAGTACATTAACAGAGGAAATGATCAAATTTGTGAGGCTTTGAAACAATCATTTGTGAATATTAACTTAGCTCAATTGAACGGTGAGCTCCAGAAGATCAGTAAGAATTTATTCAAAGACACAGAGGAGGTGAATAGTTTAGAGAAACCATTCTGTGTTATATAAACTATTAGTCTGAAAGAACACAGAGAGGATTTTAGTGTTTATTGCGTCAATATTTTCTTTTATTTTGCTCTTCTCTCTCTCTCCCACCTGTCTCCGCTCACCCATTATGATACAGAAGCTTATGCACCCAGTACCCTAAGACTAATGTCAGCTGCAAAAGTGTGGCGTGGCATTTTACAAAAATTGCCAAACACATATTATGCAAATGTTCCTTAGCATCTCAAACATTAAAAGAAGGAAGAATAGGCTCTTTCTTTATAAATTCATTTTCTACTGTCGGAGCCAAGACTCACACGACCTTGCAGCTCGCAAGTAGGATTGCAGAAGAACTCGTTTTGACAGTCGGCCAAAGCCAAAGCCGGGGTAAAAGAAAGGAAAAAGCGCGTCTCAGAGGCGAATCTGGCTGCAAGACCGAGGCCTGGGAGGGGGAGGTGACTCTTCCTTTGCAAGCACAATGCCTCATTATGGAATGACACCTTTCAGGACTTAAATTTTAAAACCTAGAAAAAATAATAAGGTGAAGTTGCCAAACAAAGATTGGGCTTTCATGCAAATGTCTTTGGTAATTAAGGGGAGGGTGCTAAATGTGCAATATTCCTTCTAAGCAGAATTGTTTCTAAATTCAGGGGTATGTTCACACTGTAGTCTGCGAGGCAACAGCTGTTCTTAAGAGGCCGCTGTCAATGTTGATAAGTTACTTTTAAAACTCAATCTGTTTGCTGAGCTCATGTTTGGAAAACCATAAAGAACAAAATCTTTAATGCATTTTTTTTCCTTTGAAAAAAGGGACAAATCCTATCAATTGCAAGCAAAAGCAGTTTTCTGAAAGCTCACAACATAGCGAGATCCTGGGGTAAGCTCATTTATATGAGGGAGGGAGGAGAACACAAAGCAGATTGGAATTCTGAGTCCTTGGCTGTGGGTAACAATTTACACTCTGAAAATGCTCTGATTGCATTCTTTTAGCCCTTGTTTGCAGTGACTGAGGGTAGGACTGAGAGCTATTTTGAATTGCTGCCCTTTTGTTTTTTTTTTTAGGACAAGGTCTCTATTGTGAGTCTATTTGTTGTGAGCTGATACTGGCCAAACTAGCCTTGGGCATCATTCCTCTGTTTATTTCATGTGTTGCTTTAGGCATTGTTTAACCACTGGGGTAGAACAAAGCCTGTCGCCTCGTGTCTGAGGGGGCTGTACAACTCTGGCCTTAGGGAAAAAATGGGAGAAATTAGTTTCTCTCTTCCAGGTGGTAGCCCTTTCCTTGTCTTACTCAGTTCCATAATTGTTTCATCTTACTCAGGAGCCCAAACCAAACCCAGGAGACCCAGTCCGTCACATTCTGTATTCTTCTCACTTTTGTCTTTTTTTTTTTTTTACAAACTAGCCAGTTTTCTGTCTCATAAGCTTGGAGACCTTTGACAGGTATCAAATCAAAGTGTTGGAACGTGTGTTTTTAAGATTTTTCTAGTTTGACATCTGTGAAATATGAAATTCTCTGTCCTGTATCTAGCAGTATAGTCTCTGCTCAAATGTTACATGTGGGGGCAGTGTCAGTTGTTAGGGAAATTTCTGTTAGGCAAAAGTGGTTTCTGCTATACATTTTTACACACTAGTTAAGAGTTTTGCCCTCTGGGTGAACAAGGGAATCCCACTCGGTTGCATAATTAAGGAGCGTGTACACAAATTTTAATACGGGATGTAAAGAACTCCACCAGAATTGAGCACTGGAGAGTTAGACTTTTTTCAGAAGAAATGGTTGAGGACGTCCAACTTGGAGATGGTAAGGATTGAGGGAGACATGGTCAGTTTTGCATACATGTGTGTCACATGCTTGATGGGCTGTCGAGTGGAAGAGTAATTAAGCCTGCTGCATATGGCCCCAAAAGGCAGGATCGGAACCAGGGGTTGGAATTAGAGGTAGGCAGATTCTGGAGTAATCAAATGATGAACATGGCCTGTTCTACATTAGGAGAGCATTTAAGATTAGGCCGTTAGATTTGAAGACCTTTAAGGTGCTGTGGAATTCTTGTGAGTCTGATCTCCAACAGGAATGTAAAAGAAATAATCATATGTTTAAAAGATATATCATACTGTGTACTTGTTGGAATATGAGGGATGTCAAGGTGGGAGCATAATGGAGAACTGCTAGACAAGGCTGAAGAGAGAGAAGATCAAAGTAATTTGGCAAATTTGGAATTGGTGATCTGGGTCAAGAAAGGTTATGGAATAGTAGTTTTGTAAAAATCAATTTTATTAAGGTATAATTTATAGAAGGTAGATTAATGTTGCTTACCTTTTGATGAGTTTTGGCAAATGATGCACTTAGGTTACCATGACCACAATAACAGTAGAGGAAATTTCTCACCTGCCTCCATAAGCTCATGCTCTTTGCAATTCAAATCCCACTTGAGACCCTATCTGGCTTCTTTTAGCCAACGTTTTGTTTCTGAGCTTTGCATATTTTTCAGTGTATATCAATAGTTGATTCTTTTTTTTTAAGATTTATTTATTCTTGCACATGCACGAGAGCCCATGTGTGCCTGCACAAGTGCACAAGCAGGGTTGGGGGGGCAGAGGGAGAAACAGGCTCCCCACTGAGCAAGGAGCCCGATACAGGACTCCATCCCAGGACCTTCAGACCATGACCTGAGCTTAACTGCCTGAGGTCCCGAGAACACTAATAGTCAATTCTTTTATAGAGAAAGAGAGAAACAAACCAAGAAACAGACTCTTAACTCTAGAGAGCAAACTGATGGTTGCCAGGGGGCAGTGGGAGGGGGTGAGGGTTGGGGGATATAGGTGATGGGAAATAACGAGTGTACCTGTCCTCATGAGCTCCTGGTGATGTATGGAACAGTTGAATCACTATATTAAAAAATAGTAATCATTGAAAAATAATTTTCTGTCTGTGAATAAAAATATCACTGTCATTAAAGAATTTTCCCTCTTTCCCAAATAGTTTATTCTTAATGCTGAGGAGCATGCCATGGTATGAATATGCTACAATTTGTTTATCTGGTTGTCATTTGGCGGACGTGTAGGTTGTTTCTAGGTTGTGGTTATTATGAGTAAAGCTGCCATGAACATTCGTGTCCAAGGCTTTTTGTGGACATACATTTTTCATTTCTCTAGGATAAATATCTAGAAGTGGGATTTCTGAGTCTGAGAGAAAGGTATGTTTAACTCTATAAGAAAATACCAAACTATTTTTCCAGAGGGTTTTGGCCATTGTACATACCCAGCAATAGTGTCCAAGAGTTTCAGTTCCTCCCCATCTTTATCAAAACTTGGGATAATCAGTTTTCTTAATTTCAACCATTCTAATGGGTGTGAAGTCGTGTAAATCGTGGTTTGAGTTTGCGTTTCTCTGGTAGAGAATGATGGGCACCTTTCCTTTTGTTTCTTAGCCAATTGTCTACCTCTTCCATGAAGTCAGACCGGTCTTTCTGTGGTAATTGGCACAGATCAGGGCATAGCAGTGATAGAGCACCTTCATTAGCTAGAGCAGTAGCAAACTTTTCCTCTGAAAGGCTAGATACTACATCCCCAGCTTGGAGATCCCTACAATTTCTGTGGCACCTACTCAACTCTGCCCGTGAAGCATGAACACAGCCACATACATCACATCCCCGTGTTCCAGTAAAAAACAAAAACCGGGTGGTGGTCAGATTTTCCTAACCCCAGATCTACAGAAATGGTATTTAAGTCCATTTTGCAGAAAGTAGTGCCTCTGTTTGTAAAATCCTTTGCGTAAGTTAGAGACAGCCTTGAGGGGGAGCTGCTATTCTGGACTTCATTCTGCTGAAAAAGTGTGAATTGGTAAGAGCTAAGGAAGAGCAGACTGGACGTCCCCAGGACGGCCTTTCTAAATCATGAGTCGCTTTTGAAAGTGTTAGATATTAGAAACTGAACAGTCAGGAGAAGCAGAGAGAATTAGCGTCATCACCGCTCACTCCTGGGAGAGCCGTCCAGAGGGATGTGAAGAGCTTTGCCTTTCATCACTCTGGTGCCAGTTTGTACTGTAGCAAAAGGAGCCTTCAGGTCATATGCTTTGGAACGTTGTCTTACAAGTCTTAAGTTGTTATTACCCTCTTGGTGATTCATTTATAGCGTCCATTGCACACTGCAAATCTTGCTAATAGTGAGTTTGGGTCTGAAATATTCATCCCAAGAAGAATCCAGTCAGGTCTAAATCAGGGTTGGGTAGACGAGGAGGCATTTTTCTCTCGATAGGAAGCAGATCTGTGTGAGTTTCCTTATCCTTCAGGAGGTAGGCTGTGTTTTTCCTAGTTGACTTTTAAGAGGCTTTTCTCTTAGCCATTTATGAAGCTCACCTTTATCTGAACAAACACAAAGTTAGGGTAGAGAAGCCAATAACGTAAAGGAGATGTATATTCAGATAAACATTTTTATGGTAAGCTTAAATGATCCCCCACAAAAATGGAAGCCAACCATTTTTATCTGTTTAGACCTTTCAACATCCTGAAATTTTTCCACTGGACACAAGCCTGCCTATTTGGCTGCTCTTCCCTCTTGCCTGCCATGCTCACCATTTTCCTCCTGCAAGGCTAAGAGAATGCTGTTATTTGCTGGCAGAAAATGACTTCAGATACTCTTCTTTCCCTCTGCTTGAAACTGCAAAGTACCCTGATAATTCTTCTCAATTTAAAATTAATTGTCCAGTTTTGCTCTGTGACTACCACTGTACCAGATTCATTTTTAACATGAAATTTGATGATGATTTTCCCAGCGTTTCAAAATCTAACCAGAAATGAAACAGAGGAAAGTTTTTAGCTCTTTATTTTATTTTATATGTTGATTAATTTACTTTAAGGTTGTAATTCTTTTTGGCTATAAAGATGTTCAATGGAAAATTTTGCTAGAATTGTGAGTCCAGTTAATTTTTCGATAATGGCCATTTTTCTTTTTGCAGTTACCAGGGAAGGATATAGACCATGGTCATCTTCAAGGTGGGGACCTAGGTTGCTCAGCTCTGTTAACCAAGCTCTTGGCGCACGATATATTTAAAAACATACTGCTTCAATTCAGTTGACCTGACCAAAATGTCAGTGAAAAACATAGGCTTGTTTTGGATGGGCTGTTGAGTTTAGAACCACTGTGTAACCGATTCATTAGGTAAAAGGAGGAGGTGTGGAATTTAAAAAAAATAAATTTTGTTTATGTACAACAAATCGGTAGTACAGCACATCAGGAACTGTTACTTATCAAAATATTTTGAATGATTTAGGAAGTTAGGAGAGAGTAACCAAAGTACTAAAAACAGAGGTAGTGAATATACATTTTGATAAAACACGTAGAGATTGTTGTAATTGAGAATAAAGGATTTATTCGGCTGGCGAAGAAGAGGGTGAGACAAAATGAAAAATTTCCTCACCTGAACCACCCCGTGAGGAGTCAAGCCAGGTACAGAGTGACATGCCAGACCCAAACGTAACTAGTTTGGTTCACCAAATGTTGTTTTGTGAACATCACCAAATCGCTGTTCTGCGATCAGAACATCGCAGCGGATGTTCTAAGACTTTCTTTAAATTTGCTGCACCTGACCTTTAGAACTCCGACATTTTTCTTTTATTCTTACCACATGGACTCTGAACATTTCCATTTGTAAAGTAGATTTTTCACACATCGTCTCTGTTGTCTGGGTTAAAAATAAATCAGAGGTCATTTCAAGCTTACGGGTGTGTATATTTACCCCTTGAAGGGATTAATAACTCAGAAGAGGAAAGCATCCCTTGTCCACTCCCGTCTCCTCCCGCATCTCTGGCTCCTCCCTGCCTGGCTTGATGCTTTGAGGGGAGGAAAGAGGCTGTGCCCTCTGCCCTCTTGACGTATCCCCACCCTCCTAATTGATCTCCATAATCGCGAGTCAGAAGAGAAGGTACATTTTTGGCTCTATACATTCATTTTCTCGTTCTCTCTCTCAAGTTGTTGGTTTGACATTGGCATTTCAGTGGAGACCATTTGGCATCAGGCTGTAGGACCCAGAAAGGCTGTTGCGTTGTGTTTTTCTCTTCCCGCTCTCCGTGGCAGGTCAGTGTGGCTGCAGCGCTGATACGTACACACGGGTGAAGGAGAGCGCACAGGATGATGCTGACAATTCCATTGGCCTAAAGTTTCCATGCTGCTGCAGCAGAACATCCTTGAAATTGTCTGAGCTTTCGGTAACCTTTCCGGATAAGAGTCTGCTGTCAGTGAAACATAGTGGATTTTGTCTTTATTTATTCTACTTTATTAAAACGAATATAAGCAATCTCTTCTAATGCCTTGCCCTTTCTTGCAATGAACATACTTGACAGGAGTAGAAAGGGTAGGGAAAAATACTATTGCTTGCTCTCTGATGGATATATGCAGAAGCAAGTCTTTATTATGAAGCTTCTTTCAGTAAGCGTGGCTTAGATATTAAACTATTATATCTAACATTCCAATTCAACTACATTACTATATACATCTGCAGTGAAAATCATTATGAGGTGTATAGTCAAAGAACACATTGCAAAAGTGGCAATGCATTTAGACTTAATAGGTATTTAAATGATTTGGGTTGTGGAAGATTGTTTTGGGGAGCTATAACACAAAGCACTTATTTTTATATTAACAATGCAGGTATTAATAAAGTATGCCTGGGTAGATTGTAATATCTGAAAGTACATTAAGGACATTTTTCAGGATAGAAATATGACATTTTTCTTCAATAGTTTATTAGTTCTGGGCTTTGGGTGTGGTGTTTAGATGAAGCCGTGGAATTGTTCACAAAGTTTACTTAAAATGCTGAACTGCTTAGAGTGGGTGAGGAGCATAAATTTGATTTATAAGTTAGAAATCTTAGCCCCTTGTAGGGGTATAATTGCCAAGACACTGAAATGAAGATAAAAGGAATCCACTGTAATCTGGAAATCAGAAGTGGTTACAGGTGGGTTCCAGGAGGCCAGAGGGCCTGGGACTGCACTGTGACATCTAAGGAAGCTGGGGTGGCTAGATTGATGTGCAGGGTTGGGGAAGGTATCTTAAAAACCCAGCCCTGGCTTATATCGCTCACAGGACCCAGAGAGAGCTCCAGACCATGTTCTCTCCTCCTGCTGGACTGGGGATGTGAGTTACCTGGGGAGCCAGTGAAACTGCCAATTCTGCTTTACCATGTCTCGAGTAGAACCCAGGGAAATCATTTCTAACTAGCTCTGACAGTAGTGATGCTGCTGGTCCGAGGCCCAACTTCAACAGCAGAGGCCTGGGGGCCATTTTCCAGTCACTCAGGGAAGAGGTCCAAGGGCATCAAAAGAACGAGGTGGCATTTGCCTTCTCAAGCTGTGGTTGGATTTCCTGTGTGAGAAGAGAGAAACCGTCCTCAGGCAGCCAGGTATGCTGCCTGAAAGAGCGCCGTAGCAGTGACAAATGCCAACAACCCCACTAGTGGCTCTGTTGGACCCTCTCAAAGGCTAGTGCATAAAAATTGTCATCGTCATCAGAATCACCGCTAATGTGTGTACGGGGCTTGCTAAGTGCTGTTCATGTGGGTCTCAGTCCTCACAGCCTCACACAGGGGATGTGAGGTGATGGGTCAGGATCACATGACTACTCAAGAGTCAAGCCAGGATTAGAGGAATATCATTGCAGACACAGAAACTGAGGTTCAGGGAGGAAAAATGACTTTCCTAGATTGGAAGGAACTCTTTGTCCTTGAGTAGCGATTTGCATTTAGGCTGTCTGACTCCAGAACAGAGTGAGGTCAGAATGGTAACAGTGAAAAAAATGCAGCCCCTACAAAGTAGTATTGGTGACTAATTTGAGATCCATCGTGTAGGACAGGATGTTGGGACCTTGTAGCACAAGTGGCATTATGTTGGGAGACTCAGGAACCGAAGACATCATTTTGATTGTCATCTACTCCCTGGCTTCTTCCCCCAGTGCTGTTATGGGCTTGGAATACAAGGTTTTGCAATATTATCTAGAAAAGAATTACATATTTGAACAACTATAAGTACAGTTTAATAATTTTATTTAAACCTTGAACAATTACAAATTTAATGTTAACCACTATTCTAGGGTGTAGAGCTGGTTGGCCAAGGAAGATTGGATAACTGTAGGTGTATGTCTCTATAGGTATATAACTGGGGCTTATTCAAAGTTCACTTACTATTTTTAAGTTGCTGCTAAAATCATTTGGATTTAAATCAATATAAGCAATGGGTGAGTTGCTCTGTACTTAGTTTTTTTCTATAAAATATTTGTGTGTGTGTGTGTGTGTGTGTGTGTGTGTGTATTTTCTTAGGCAAAAAGTGGTTCCGTGCAGAAAAGATTATACTCAACCAAAATTTGCTCATCTCAATTAGCTTGTCCTTCAAAATCATGAAGCAGTACAATTTGAATAACTACCAAATTCCTGGATTTGGATTTACATGATTTTTCTTTAATTTTAATTTTAATTAAAAAAATTATTGAGAGAGAGAGTGACGGAGAGCAAGAGCAGGGGGGAGGATCAGAGGGAAAAGCAGACTCCTTGCTGAGCAAGGAGCCTGATGTGGGGCTCAGTCCCAGGACCCTGGGATCATGACCTGACCTGAAAGCAGATGCTTAACCAACTGAGCCACCCAGGCGCCCCTTTAATTTTTATTTTGAAATAATTTTTAATTTACAGAGAAGCTGAAAATATAGTACAGGGTTCCCATAAGCCCTTCACTCAGTTTCCCCTTATTTTATCTTAATCTTCGTTTTATTTTTTTAGTTTCCCCTTAAGTTAAGGCAGACGGTTAACCAAGTGAGCCACCCAAACGTCCCTTATCTTAACATCTTCATCACCATAGTATCATTATTAAAACCAGAAGGTCAATATTGTTTCCAAGTTATTTTTGTTAAGATTTTTTGTTTGTTTGTTTATTCATGAGGGACAGAGAGAGAGAGCCAGAGGGAAAAGCAGGCTCCCCCCCTGAGCAGGGAGCCTGATGCAGGACCCGATCTCAGGATCCTGGAATCATGACCTGAGCCAAAGGCAGCCACTTAACCATCTGAGCCACCCAGGTGCCCCTGTTTCCAAGTTATTAACTGATCTTCAGATCTAATGGAAACATTTCCCATTGTCCCACTAACAGTTTTCCATTTTTCAAAAACAAGTGTTTTTGACCTTATTCTCAGAGATTGTCCTTGATGATGATTGTTCAGGAATAAGGAAGGAGAAGAGCAGAGAAAGAAGACAGGGATAAAACTAAAAAACGTATATCCACATGTGCTTAGTTTATGGCTTGAATTGTATCCCCCTAACAGATACTGAAGTCCGAATCCCCAGTACCTGTGAATATGACCTTTGTTGGAAATAGGGTCTGTGTAGACGATCAAGTTAAGATGAAATTTTTAGGGTAGGCTCTTACCTAGTATGTCTGTATGCTCATAAAAAGGGGAAATTTGGGCTCCATGTCAGATAGACACATAGGGACCAGGAGAAGATAGGAATTCTGCTGTTGTTAAGCCAAGGAATGATCACGAGCTAGGAGATGGGCCCGATACAGATCCTTCTGCACCACTTTCGGAGGGACTTTGGCCCTGCTGTCACTCTGATCTCCGATTTCTAGGCTCCAGCACTGTGAGACAATAAAAATCCATTGTTTCAGCCACTACCGGTTTGTGGTACTTGGTACTCACAGCCCTGACAAACTGATACATTTGATGGCTTGAGAAATCACCTGAGGCTTGGGTGCTTTCCTCATGCCTTATGCTGGCCTGCCTTTGGCAGTTGAAATGTTCTGGAGAAGTGCCTAGCCAGGCAGAAGCAAGGGACTGAGGTAAAGTGTGTGCAGACAGTGTTTTGGACTGGAGACACAATCATGGAAGCATGAGGAAGAATCAGGAGGAGGAATAGGAGATCTGGGGGTGGTGAGAGGTGTTGACTTCTTGTGGTGAGTCAAGTGTGGGTCGTGTGCTGGTAGTTGCAGGTGGGGCAGGGACCACCAGCAAGGAGGCTGACTTCAGCGGTTCCCTCCACCCTACCTTGTCACTGCTTCCACTGTCACCTTGGGGGTGGTGGTATGGCTCCTGGACTGTCCTTCCTCAGGAGATGTAGGTTCTTTATGGACTACCTTCTTTGAATTCCTTAGGCCGTCCTGCAAGCCAGAATTACCATAGGTGTCTCAGCACTCCTAAGGGTATTTCAAAGGATCTATTACAGATTCAGGGTGATACGTTCAAATAAATAGATAAATACATGAATAAAAATGGCACAAACGAAGTATAAATTGAGGAGAGGCATCAATTTCCAGCACAGCTACGTAGAATCAGACAGCAAAGTTATGTGTGTATTCGCTCTTGGGAATGGTTGTTGAAGACTCAAAAGGTTTTTGGCACGTTTGAGTTTTTGTGATTTTTTTTTTTAAATATGCCTATTTGGAAAAACAAAAACAAAACCAAAAGCTGCTGTGTTTCTCCAGAGCCACATACTGGGTTCCTCTGTCACCAAATAGTTCGCACTGCTTTATCAGGTGGGTTAGGTGTGGGCAAGTGTAAGTAGCACTGGACCTAAACATTGTAGCACACACACAAATGCCCCATGTATGTAAAACTCCGTCACGGGTGAGAGGAAGCTAAGACTATTAGTGTGAACTTTTTATTTAATCCAGGGCTCAGGAATTCTTCTTTTAGGAGCATTATTTATTTTCATAAGATTAGGCTGATAGAGAATATATGGTTGGTTGGTTGGTTTTGGCTGTGTGTGTGTGTGTGTATAGAGTGTACTTTGCTCTAAATGTAAGTCACAGGATATAACCCCAACAGGGAATTACTTTTATACGCAAAATTTCAGAATCAGCCAGGGCTGTCTTAACCTTGTTAATTAATGGGAACCAAAGGACTGAATGGCTGCGTGGGGGCGTGCACACCGAATTTCAGAGCCCAATACCTTTCTGTAAAAATAACGTGTGCTTTTACTGGCCTAAACACTGGTGGCATTTTTCTGCCGTCCTTATTACTAGAAATGTCCCAGTGCCAGAGTACTCCTCTGGGTAGGGAGACTGGTGTCTACGAGCATTTCTGCCTCTTCTGGGAAAGGTGACTCTTTTCGGAGCACCAGTCAGCCCAGGTTCGTCACTGAGTCTTTTGGCATCTTCACGGGATTGTTGGAGAATGATTCTGCAGCTCCCTAGAAGCTTTGAACCTGACTTATTCTTGGGCATTCTGTCAGAATGTAGCCACTTCAGGGGTGAGGTTGGATCTGTCAGGCCCTGTTTGGGACAGCTCGGATCTTCCTGGAGCCAAACAAGTTCAAAGTGGAACGGAATGACTGGGGAATGAAACAAGTCTAACAGCTGTTTGATTTCCTGGGTTCAGCTAGCTGTGAAGCGTCCAATTTACCTGGCAGTGTGTGTCAAATAGGAAAAAATGGCCCAAAATTTCTCTTTCTTGAGTTAAAACTCCCAGAGAAGTAGTTGGCTTTCCAGGAGTCCTCTCCAAGTTGTAATAAACCACCTGCCTCCAGTGGGCAGAATCTACCGAAGTAGAATATTGGCCAACTTGGCTAGTCACGTCACGTTTAATTTAATTCCTCACTCTAGCCTCCTCTCCGAACTCTTTCTACAACTTAGGTGGTCACCTCGTTACTTGGTTGTTAAGATATTACTGAATCTCTTGAGGTAAATTTGGATTTTTTTGAAGAGAAGTGGCTATAATAAACTCATTTAAAGATGACTGGAAAGAAAGATAACAAAGCCGTACTTAGAATCTGTTGAATACAAGAAATAATTTGAGGAGCTTTGCAGTTGAGTACCTAGATTGAGAACTGGTTTTATATGGAACACACAGAGGTTTAATATTCAAACAAATGGAAGGACGTGAGGCTGATTGGAAGGATAATTTGAGGGATCTGACATAATCTTTAGGCAGAATATCCTGATTGTGAGGCATCTGCCCAGTTTCCAGCTCCTGGATTATTCTTTGTTTTCCAGCTGTTAGTGTAGAATGTTACTGCTAACTTCTTGAATCTCCTTTATCTGTAAATGTGGGTAACTAGCGTGTGGTACTGCGACTTGTAGTCAGAAGTAGATACATTGGTCTCTGCCCCCGGCTCCTGACACAACCCTCGTGAACCCGTTGTCATTTCCTGGGTGTTAGGAGTGTCTTTTGCTCTAATGAGGTGACTCTGGGTGGGTTTCTGCATGAGGGCTGGTCACTAGACCAAGCAATGACTAGAACTCGAATTTTCAGCCCCGCCCCTATTCTCTTGGGAAGGGAGAAGAGCTGAATTTAAAGTTAATGATTGATCATGCCTATGTGACAAAGCCTCCAAAAAAATCCCCGAAGTTTCAGGGTTCCGAGAGTTTCTGGCTTGGTGAACACATGGAGGTTCTGGGGGAGAGGCCCGCCAGGAGAGGCCATGACAGTTCTGCACCCTGTCCCACACTCCTTGCCCTACACCTCTCTTCCATCTGGATTTTTATCGCTTTATCATCTTTTATAATACAGCAGTAAATGTATCTAAACTGTTTTTGTGAGTTCTGTGGGCCCCTCTTTGAAATGATTCAAACTTGAGAAGGGTGTCATGGGTACCTGTGATTTATAGCTGATCAGAAGTAGAAGTGACAACCTGGGCTTTGAACTGTAGTCTGAAGTCCAAGGAGGGGGTCATCAGAGCCTTCAAACTATAGCTGTTCGGTCAGAAGCACAGGTAACAATCTGGGCTTCTGAGGGGTGTCTGAAGGTGGTGGGCAGCGGGGAACAATCTTCTAGGACTGAGCCCTTACCTTGAGAATCTGATGCCACTGGGGCACCTGGGTGGCTCAGTGGGTTAAGTCTCTGCCTTCAGCTCAGGTCATGATCTCAGGGTCCTCGGATCGAGCCCCGCATCGGGCTCTCTGCTCGGCAGGTGCCTTCTTTCCCCTCTCTCTCTTCCTGCCCCTCTGCCTACTTGTGATCTCTGTCTGTCAAATAAATAAATAAAATCTTGAAAAAAAAATAAAGAATCTGATGCCATGTCCGGGTAGAGAGTGTCAGAAATAGGTTGAATTGTAGGACACTTAGCTTGTGTCAAAAACACAGCTTTTTGTGGGGAAAACCTCCCACTTAGTTGATGACCAGTGTTTTGTGTTTTGTGTAAATAGTAAAGGAAACTCACAGGAAAGAAAGAAATAGCAGGAAAGGTCTGGTTTTTCTCAACGCAAGGGCAAAACTGAGTTTTTGCTTTTTACTAGGGTCGGCAAATTGAAATCCCAAGGTTCAGAATTGCACTTGAGCATCATGTACACAATGGTAGGTCACGAAGATGGTCCCTCCCTCCCACCCTTTCCTCTCAGCCAGTAAAAGAGAATACAGTGAGTGGTTTCTCCTGCTGTTCCTTGTGGTATGTCTCTGGTTTTTCCTCAATCTGGGCCAAAATACATTCCTTTGAGGTGACTTTGAGGTATCACGTGGTTGGCCCTCATGTCGATTGAGACTTGTCCTTGAACTTAATGGTGCAGTGGATAAGATACTTCCCAGTGATGTTTTCATAGGCACGAAACTGTGACTATTTTTCTGTTAATTCACCTTATCTCTTTTTTAAGCTCCCACTCTTTGCAGTAGCAGAAAACTTCAGCGCAGTCAGTTCTGGACAAGTGGTTATTGAAGTTGTGAATGCACTTGAGAATTTTCTCTCTTTTCACCTTTCTTTTCAAGATGGCAGCCAAGTTCCAGGGTTCATGGAGCACAATGACTCTGGGTGGTAGTTGGGCGGTAGTTGGCAGTTGAGAATGGTCTTGGGGAAAGTGGCACCAGGTGGCTCAGCTGTGGAGGCGTGACCTCCACTGGTCACTACTCAGGCGGACTGTGCTACTTGTCCTCAGGTGTGGTCACTCCTCCTCACTGGCTTCAGGCAGCTTGCCTGTGTTGTCACTGGCGCTCTGGGTGTCGTCATTGCCACACGGGAAGGTCCTTGCCTTTTCCCCAGGATGTGCAGTGGTAGCAGAGAGCAGCCACAGGGTGGCATAGCTGATTCAGGCCTATGGCATTTTGTGCAGCGGTGGCTCAGGGAGCTCTGGAAGGCCCTATAGACCAGACACCTTCTCTTCTCAGCTCTTAAAAGCTTGTCTTTTGGTTTAATTATATTCTGTTCACCGCATGGGTTCTATTATGATAATAATCACTCTTGCAGGGTAGTAGTAGCCTCATGTTGTTGCAGCCTCAATTTATGATGGGACGGGGGTCACAGGGAAGAACAGGATGGGGTAAGATGGTGTGGTAGAGTTAGTTGCTAAGCATATCAGTTAATGCTGAGAAAGTTCGTTCTGCCGTAGCTGGTTGCCCAGTGGACTCAGATCTCAGCTGCTGTGGGGAAGGATCCTGTTACCAGAAACAGAGATGAGCAGGAAGGAATAAATGTGTGAATATATAGGTGATCTCCTGCAGAGGAACTTTGGAAGTTGGGATAGGCTTTTGAAGGAAAGAGTCAGGTTTATAGGGACAGGGATGAAAAACAGAGTAAGCAGAAGAAGGCAAGTCAAGACTGAGTGTATGTGTTATTTTGAGGTATCACACACACATACATGTGCACACGTGTTCATGAAAACATATACATGTGTACATATATACATTTTTTGATAGTAAAAATGGGATTTTTGCCCGTTATGTTCTCCATCTGGTTACTGCTGGTACGCAGAGAAACTATTCATGTTTTATGTGTATATGGTATAAATGTAGCTTACTCAACTCTCTTTTTAGTTTTAATGGTTTTTTTTTTAAGTTTTCTAGGTAGACGGTTCCATAAAAAATTGTAATATTGTGTCCTTTCCCTAGTTTACCTAAAATATTGTAGTTTTTATTTGAGAATAGTAAGTGCTAACAATCAGCATTGATCTTTTGGTATTTATGTGGGTATTCATGTAGTTTCCTGTGGGAAGAGAGTCTTCATATTAAAAAGCCCTTGAATTCCTGGAATAAAATTTGTTTTGGAGGACTCTTCTTTTAAATGTCTGTTTTATTTATTTATTTATAAAGATTTTATTTACGTATTTGAAAGGAGAGAGAGTGAGTGAGCATGAGTGTGGGGAAGGGGCAGAAGGAGAGGGAGAAGCAGATTCCCTGCTGAGCAGGGAGCCTGACACATGAGGCTCAATCCCAGGACCCTGGGATCATGACCTGAGCCGAAGGCAGATGCTTAACTGGCTGAGCTACCCAGGCACTCCTAAAATATCTGTTTTATTTTTTAATTTTTTTTTCCATTTTAATTTATTCTATTTCTTTTCAGTGTTCCAAGATTCATTGTTTACATATAACACCCAGTGCTCCATGCAATACGTGCCCTCCTTAATACCCACCACGAGGCTCACCCAACCCCCCCAACCCCCTCCCCTCAGAAACCCTCAGTTTGTTTCTCAGATGGGGGAAATCAGAGGTGCAGACAAACCATGAGAGACTGTGGACTCTGAGAAAATGTGTTTTAAATAAGAGTGCATTTTATATTTGCTTTGCTAATGACTTAATGATTTTTATTGAATACATTCATATTGGCTTGTTAGGTTGTGTGTATGTGCTACTTTGGCAAAGCTTTAGAATCAGAGATGTGTTAGATTCATAAAGTGACTTGAGAAACTTTGCCTTCTTTACTCTGATCAGATTCACAGTCGTCCCATGGCATCTGCAGTTCCTCTTTCTGTCATTTTGTTTCCTGTGCTTTCAGTTCCTCTGATCTGGAAGCTGATGATCCTCCTTCTGGTCTTTTCTCAGAAGGTCAGTAGTGGCCTAACGCTACATCGTGCTATATGATTCACTTCACTCCATCTCCTTGTGTAAGCATTTTGTCATCTCCCATCATCACAAGAAGAAGAGTGAGCACAGCACAGTAAGGTATTTTGAGAGAGAGAGAGCACATTCATGTAGCTTTTATTACAGTACATTGTTATAATTGTTCTTTTTTCTTACTGTTGTTAATCTCTTCTTGTGTCTAAATTATAGACGAAACTCTCATACACATGTATATATAGAAACAACATACACAGTTGACCTTCGAACAGTGGGGGCCTGGGGCGCCAACCTCCACACAGTGGAAAATTCACATATAACTTTCGACTCCCCCAAAACTTAACTACTAATAGCCTATTGTGGACTGGAAGCCTTACCTTTAATGTGAACGGTTGACTAACACATTTTTTTTAAAAGATTTTATTTATTTATTTGTCAGAGAGAGAGCGAGCACAGGCAGACAGAGTGGCAGCAGAGGCAGAGGGAGAAGCAGGCTCCCCGCAGAGCAAGAAGCCCGATGTGGGACTTGATCCCAGGACGCTGGGATCATGACCTGAGCCGAATGCAGCTGCTTAACCAACTGAGCCACCCAGGCGTCCCAACTAACACATATTTTGTATGTTATATGTATTATATATTGTATTCTTGGAGTAAAGTAAGCTAGAGGAAAGAGTATGTGCTTAAGAAAATCAAAAGGAAGAGAAAATACGTTTGCAGTAATGTGCTGTATTTATTGAAAAAAATCCACGTATAAGTGGACCCGTGCCGTTCAAACCTGTGTTGTTCAGTAGTCATCTGTGTAGGGCCCAGTACTGCCCTGAGTTTCAGGTACCCATTGAGTGTCTCCATGACCAAATATATCTCCTACAGGGAAGGTGGAGGAGGAGCCGTTGTAGCTGATAAAATAAAAAAAAAAAAATCTGTTCTATGAAATACTGAATGAATATAAGTATGGAATTGATATAAATTTCTCTGTTTTATAAGATATATCTCCTTAGGGCACCTGGGTGGCTCAGTGGGTTAAAGCCTCTGCCTTCGGCTCAGGTCATGATCCCAGGGTCCTGGGATCGAGCCCCGCATCGGGCTCTCTGCTCGGCAGGGAGCCTGCTTCCTCCTCTCTCTCTGCCTGCCTCTCTGCCTACTTGTGATCTCTCTCTGTCAAATAAGTAAATAAAATCTTAAAAAAAAAGATATATCTCCTTTATTCTTTTTAAAGAACATGATTTTTGTTGTACTCATCATCTGTGTTCTCAGTTACTATTATCAACTTTTTTCTTCTATTGGGCATTTTGTTTTTCTATTTCTTGTTTCTCAAATGGACTGTTTGGCCCTTGGTTTTTCATCTTTTGTGTGCTAATACGTGTATCTTCCTCTGAAGTTGACTTTGGTTGCCTTCCATAGTGTAGCGTGTGCTTGATCTAATTCGCTAAAGAGACTGTAATTTGGGTTTTGATCTTTTCTCTGGCTGAAGAGGTTTTTTTGGAAGAAGGTTTTCCAGTTCTGAACAGATGAACCTCTTTATCCTTTGTTTTGAAAATTTTTTGTTTTACTGATTGCTGTAAGAGAATGTGGCCTATATAGTTTCTATTTTTATAAGACTTTGGTGAGTTCTTGGTGATATAGTAAAATTTTATTAACATTCCTTGTTAATTTGGCATTTAAGTGTCTATTTTGGAGATTCATTGCTTTGTATGTCTGTTCATTGGATCATTCACCTATTCAAAAATAGTAAGTAATGCTAATCACCTGCACTAAGGGAGTCCCAAAGAGTCTCGATTTTATACTCTGATGATAATCCAGCACCTATGATATTTCCCCATAGGCCATGCCCTATGAATTCATAGATTCCAGATTTGTTTACCATAAGCAACCAAGACAGGGCAGGTGTACCTTGTGAAAAGCATTCTAAACTGTCAGCAAGTAGCGTCAGTGTATAAGGAGATTTGGACAGATTCTTCTTTTTCTCCCCAGCAAAGAGAGAATGGAATACAGATAAGCTATTACTGTATTGCTCCCTAATTGTTAAAAAACAATTTCAAATAAAGGGGAAATGTTGAAAATCTGGAAATAAAATTCCAGATGCTTCCAAAACAAATTGAAAGCCAAAATAAAGGTAATAAAGGGAAATAAAGACTAGAATACTAATTAATTCTCAACAGTGATAGAAAAATGGAGGTTAAAATAACTGGTGCTTCTGGGGCACCTGGGGGGCTCGGTCAGTTAAGTGTCCAGCTCTAGGTTTTGGTTCAGGTCATGATCTCAAGGTTGTGAGAACAAGCTCTGTGTGGGGCTCTGTGCTGAGCGAGGAGTCTGCTTGAGATTCTCTTCGTCTGCCCTTCCCCCCCATGCTTGCTCGTGTGCTCACTCTCTCTTTTTCTTAAATAAATAAAATCTTAAAAACAAAATTATCTGGTACTTCTCATCTCTCTTTCTCACCTTATCCCCACCCTCTTGCCCCCAAGGCCTGCTTGCTTTTTATTTCTCACACGTGACACATTTCTTTTTTTCTTCCCCTTTGCATTGCCTCATTCCTCTCTGCTACATTCTTCTCTCAGATCTTCAGTTAGCTAATTCCTTCTTGTAACTGACAGTGCAGTATGACGATGGCGACCATACACTCTGAAGCCGGGCTTCATGGGTTCAGAGCGTACCTACACCACTGAATAGCAGGGTTACGTAGCCTCTCTGTGCCTCAGTTTTGCCATCTGTAAAAGGGAGATAATGAACTTACCTCCTAGAGTTGTAAGGATTAAAAGGTCACTCCACAGTATGTGACACAATAATGACTAGTCATCATTGTCATTCATATCTTCATTATTTGTTCACTGTCTTATTCACTGTGTAATTTGAATATTCACAAAATATATCTCTATGAATTGCTCTTTGCTTCTTTTTTTTTCAGTGTGGACATTAACTCACTCTTGGCAGTGCCCACCGGATTGATTAGGTAGATGTCGATGTCAGTAGTACTCATATAATTGCATTATTTGGAGAGTGAAAAACATTCTAAAACCAGCTGTTATTTTCACTAAGTGCTGTATCAGCTATCCCTGGTCGTACCTGAACGTGTGTTCCACTATTTTCTTTGTGGTTGGCTGTCAACACTAATACACTGTTACCTTAAGCTTGATTTTTATTCTCAGGGTCGATGTTCCTTAACAAAAGACATATTGTGTAGGTTATGGTAAGCTTCATTACTCTTGACCCCGGCTGCCCTTTATAATTTGGATCAACATTTATTGACCAACAGGATCCAGTCGACTCATTTGGATTCAGTCAGTATGATCGACCTGCTGTTAATCTCGATGGAAGTCAATAAATTTATAGTCCGACATAAATGACTTATTAGATTGAAAGCTTTATGAAGCAACTCAAGGCAGTATCTCATTAGCTACATTAGTTCTGTCATTCATTTGACTTGGAGGTTCTGGCCTTGGGTGAGTAGAAGGTTGAAGCAGTTGAAGCTGATTTTTAGAATCAGATTGATTTCAAAGATGCTCCGACAGAGCTGTTGACCTCAAGCCTTGGAATACATCAGGCTTCACGGGTCACCTTTTTAAAATGGTGAGAATTTGGACACATTCATTGTAGGGGACCTGACAGACTAAAGGCATTTGTGCACAATTTTGTTACTGTGCCTTTTGTTTGGCTCTCAGTATTTCTTCGTCAGTATACCAAACTCTGTTTTTCCTGAATTGCATCCTTTATGCATTGTTCATGATTGCGAATATACAACGTTCTCAGCAAGGCATCGTGAGTTGGATATTTCCTGCATTCAGTATTAATAAAGAGTTGGTCTTTATTAGGTTTTCCTACCTTTGCCTCCCAGAACACTGCTTTGTGTATAGTATTTGTCGAGACACCAGAAGAATAATATCAAATTAGAGTTTAGTCGCTTCTCTGTAGTTCTTTTTCATCATGTTCTATGATTGGAAATAACATGGGCTTATCTTACTACTTTTGGGGTGTGGGCTTGGGGGAAGGTTGTGACAGTTAATAAACGGTGTTTCTTTCGACGTGTTTTAGAATTTGGGTAAGAAAGCAAATTGCACCAGAATCAAATCAGAACTGTAAATAAAGCCACCATGTGAGCCTTGCAGTGTTTTCACAAACTTCTGCCTTCTCCTGGACCAGTGGTTCTCAGCCAGGGGCGATTTTCCTTCTTCAGCAGACATTTGATAACGTCTAGAGACCGTTTTTGGTTCACACAGCTGGTGGGGGAGGGTGATGCTCCTGGCATCTGGTGGGTAGAGGCCAGAGCCCCCATGACAGAGTCCCTCAACTCCAAATGTCACTAGTGCCGAGCTGAGAAAGCCTGATTTAGAGGAAGCGTCATTCTTTTGGTTTGAGCTCTGGTCATTCAGAAGGAACATCCCAGATTCATTTTCCCAGCTAAGTCGCGTTATGCAACCCTGTTTTAAAATTCCAATCTGTCTGTGTCCGATGCACTGCAGTAAGCCTGCTTCTTGGTATGAGGGAAATTGTTTTCCACTAACAGATGACCTCAGCTTAGCAGTTCCTTGTGCAGCACATCAAAGCTCACAGTCAGGCTTGGTGCAGCAAGTGCACTTTTGAGTGGCTTTATGACATATAAAGACCCTCTTTGGCATTCATACTGTGCTGCTCTATTGTTTACAAGCCAGCAGTAAATTATTTATGGATATTGCTGGAGATAGGACTCACTTGCTCTCTCTTTTTTAACCCCAAAGCTATTTTTTATCCGGTGGCAGGATTTTATGTGAAAGCTATTTGGCCGGAACTGGGGGTGGGGGATTGGGGGGTGGGGGGAGATGGTATGTCTTCTTTGCATTTATGTGACAGGTTTTATGGTACCAATCCCATCCACTTTTTATTAGACTTGTTCTGGAAATTATTGACTACATCATGAGCTCAACAGATAGTAATTTTTTCCCCTTTGAATTCCCAATTTAACATAATTTCAGGAGGACTTTTCCTGAGTCATTATGAGAAAAACTAGAAAAATTTCATTTTGGATTTAATGCAAAGCAAAAGATCTTTAGGTTGCTTTGGAACCCTGATCTATAAATGAATTTATAAATGGATAGGATCCTAAGTATATGAGAGTGTGGGGTTTTTTGGTAATAATAAGGTGATCACCGAAGGCATCATGTAGAATATGTGGTTATTTTTGCCAGTCTCGGTGTTCTTCAGTTCTTTTTTTTTAATATGGAAAATATGATTTCCATTTGAATTTACACTGACCTATTCTCAACTACTGCCTCTGATTTGGGGACTTTTTTTTTTTTTATCTTCATTACCCTTTTCCCCACCTGCTAACATTTTGTTCTTAAATTTGCCAGGGAGTTATGAGATTGACTATTTTATAAAAAAAGTGATACTAAAAGTATATGTACAAGGCGATGCTAATCAGAATGCATAACTTAAATCAGAATCCCACAGCTCTCTCTAGTAGATCTTTGCTTTTATTGGGGCTGATAAATTACCAATTGTACATTAAAGAATGACTTCTTCATGAATTAACATGGGACAAACTACCAGATGTCAATAAGAATGGCCTTCCTTGTGGATTTCATTGTGGAATGAAAGTTTGTGCCAGTAGTTTAGGCTCTAAGGAGGCTCTGAAACCTGGTAAGAAGTAGAGGACAGAGACAGTGTATACTTGGAGTCAAGTCATTAGTCCCTGAGTATGATAAAGCCAATGGCAATATGGAAAATAAAAGAACTCAAAAGATAAGCATGGTGATATTATTTTTAATTGATTTCTTTGCTTTATAGATGCATCCTATTAGAGCCTTGGGATTTCCTAGTTTTAGAGGTTGGGTTAATTAAAAACACAATATGAATCTTGGGATTTCTGCTGTAGAGGTTTATGGGGTCATCTGGCCTATTGGATTATTTAAGAATCTTGGTTCTTGCATGCAAATAGATTTTATAGCTTGAACTCTTTCCTTGATGAGAAAGTAAAATTTGTAGGTAAGGAGTTAAAAAAAAATCAGTCTCATGAAAATTGCATTTCTAAACTTGCATAAATCCACCAGTATATACGGTTGGTGTCTGGTATGGTTCTAGGGCTGTAGATTGGGGCTTTTGGTAAAAAACAAAAACAAACAAACAAAAAAAAACCCAACCCAGCAACATAATAATAATAATAATAATAAAAACTCAAGTTTAATATTTTTAATATGTCAGAAAACATTGAGATGGCCATATATCCTGGTTTGACTGTTGATTATTTTTTGGTATCCAGAACATTCCTGTTTAGATGAGAAAGTATATGGTTACTCAAAAAAACAGATGAGTTCTACTGTGTTTGAGACTTCTTAACTAGTTGATTTCCTCCTCTTTTCTTAAGGTGATTAAGTTCATCAAAATATTCCTTTTATCTTTCCCTCACAAAGGTAAACCAGCTTTGATATTTTACATGGCTTTAAAGACCATTTATTATAATCCTGGTATATTTAAATGATTTTAATTATTTCAATGGGTCCTATTAAATTAAAGGTTCTAATTTAGTTTTTGATAAGTTATATCTTCTGCCTTTGCAAGGATTTATACAGTCTTCCTATGCTGTAAAAGTACTAATTAACAAATGGTTGCTCAAATGATTTCGAGAAAATGATTTTTTAAAGAGCTTATATAGGAAAATTATATTTAAGATTCCTGACACTGTTACTGAATCCACAGTTGTATTTGAATCATTGGCTCTTAATTTATTTTGAATCTTGAAAGGGAGAGAATTTGCCACCCCAAAGTATGTTCCTTTGGCACTAGGCTTAGTTGAAACTGATTATTTTTTAAAAAACAGCAGACACAGGGAAAGCTCTGAAACTGAAACCCTTTTCTAAGAGACATTTATATTTGTAAGGGAAATCTCCATTTAGAACTGTGTGTCTCTCTCTGTACCAGGAAGAGAAAGATGATTAAATTTCTAGAAACTCTTGTCATTGGAGAAGGCAAGGACTTAAAGCTATATAATAACCATACCCTTGCTTACTGTGCTTTGTCGTGATAGCCTCCTATAACTAATTACCCTACCCTGCCCCAAACATCTTCTTTGGTACTGTGGAGATGGTGTTCGGTTGATGGTGTGGGCCATTTTGAGGAGTTGCTTAGTTTTCTTGGGTCTCTCCCATGTACACAGGAGATATACATGTTATTAAACTTCTATTTGTTTTTCTCCTCTTAATCTACCTTTTATTATGGGAGTCTCAGTCAAGAACACAGAAGGGTAGAGGGAAAATTATTTTTCTTCCCCAAAATCTCATTTCATCACTACCCTTGAGAATCTGGTAGAAGCTAAGATTATCCTTGCATACAAAAAAATTAAATACCCATAGCATTTAAAAAAAATTGTTGGACTCAAGAACCCCATGTTGCCCTTCAAAGCATTTTAGTTTCAGAAACCCACCCCTACACATGAGAAGCTGGGGAGTATGAGCTGTGTCTTTTCCTTCCTTTTCTTTTTTTCTACTCTTCCCTGAATCCCCAGTGATTTTTTTTTTCATTTTCCCATGAAGATGTTAATTGTCGGGAAATGTTTCCCACTCTGTAAACTTTACAGTGGATCATTGAGAAATGCTAGACCCAACACTTACATGCTCTTTGTTCTGGGGTGATTTACATAAGCTTCTTAGAGCCTCACCATCTTCATGTGTAAGACACAGATGACACTGTGTACCTCATGGAGTGGTGGAAGTCCCTTTAGCTCTGTGGAGACATTACCTCTGAATCCTCTCAACTATCTGCCCACAGAAGGTGAAGTTTCCCAACAAACCATCCTTGGTGCTGATGAAATCAAGTTACTCTATTATTTGATCTTATATAGAGATATATGAATTACCTAAGAGTTGCTCATTTATGTCTGCTCAGTTTTCCTGGTAGGCAGGGCTGGTATGCTTTAAGAAAAGCCATACTATCTCATTCTAATTGAAGCCAGTGTATTTTCCCCCAATGGTCATGTCTTATTGTCCAAAGTTCCAAATAATTGTCCATAGTTCCAAATAATTCTCACTTTCGTCTTTGGGTTAGAAATTAGCTTGACTTTGCAAGCCTGTTGCCAAACAGGGGCCTAGGGAATAGACTAAAGATTTTAATGATGATGAGAGGGTCAGATGGAGTCCAGAGCATGTTTTGTGCCTTGGGATAAAGAACACAGTGAGCATAGGAAAAACACTCGCAGAGGATGGCCAGAAGCTGTGGAATTGATAGGCACAAAATTGTTGGATTATCTGCAGAAAGAGATCAAAGACAAAGTTTGCGCATATCATAATGGTACTTGCTGGCCTGTTAGCCTCCTTCTCCACTTTTAAAGTTTATGAGCCTCAAATTACATATATTAGTTGCATAAGAATGTTGCATATACCAGAGAAATAAATTGCATTGCTAATTTGATGTCATTTTACCTGAGGCATCCAAATATGATACTCATTTCTGAGTTGGACACAAAAGTCTGCAGTACACTGGGAACAATGTGGACAGTGGATCAAAGAGGAGATCATTTTCCACCTCTGAGCCTTAGTGTTCTCATTTCTCAAATGCAAATCATTTTACTACTTTGAAGTGATTTTTGCATTAGATGACACATTTTGGAAAAGTGGCTCGTTTAGGGACAGGCACTTAATGGGCACCAAATAATTACCTTAAATATGAGATACATTGCCTTTAAAAAAGTAAAGTTTCAAAGTTGACTAGGAAGTTTGGTTTCCCATAAATTATTTCCATTTCTTTGTTACTTGTTTATTTTACAGTGCTTTTCGACTTGGGCACATACCAGTCACATTTTGGGCTCTTAAAAAAATGTAGATATCCACGACCATTCTTCATCGGTACTTATAAAAGTTTCCCTGATGGTTCTAATTATGTTTTATGATTTAAACCAGGTTTCTTGCATATTTTATTTTTACTGCCTTTCTTTGGTTTTCTCTCTCTCTTTTTTAAGATTTTATTTAATTATTTGATAGAGCAGGAACAGGGAGGAGGGGATGAAGACGTGGGGTCTGAGGACCTCGAGATCATGACCTGAGCCAAAGGCAGACGCTTAACTGACTGAGCCACCCAGGTGCCCCCCTTTCTTTGGTTTTCTAATCTCCAAATAGCCAGATGGAAATGAGAGTGAAACTGACTATTCACAGGTAACATTGCCACCACCACTATTGATGATTGTGGTGTAAAAGACTTCATATGTCTTATTTCATGTGTTAGCACTCTCCCAAGCCTCACCATGCACAGGTGATGGTGAACTCACTTCATCGTCCTTTTCTGCTTCTACTGAGGATATTGAGGAATGAGAAGCATTCATATTCAGATGTGATTGGCTTTCTGTAGCCAATTTGAATTTATTTTGAATTGAATAGAAATATTTCATATATGCTTATTCATGTAAATTCACTCTCTATTTGACTGATAAACACATCAAGAGGGCGTTCTTTTTTTTTCCCCCAAGATTTGTATTTATTTATTGACAAAGAGAGCACAGGAAGAGGGAACACAAAAAGGGGGGGTGGGAGAGGGAGAAGCAGGCTTCCCACTGAGCGGGGAGCCCAATGCAGGGCTGGATGTGGGGCTCAATCCCAGGATCCTGGGATCCTCATCTGAGCAGAAGGCAGACGTTTAACGACTGAGCCACTCAGGCACCCCAAGAGGACGTTCTTGATAGGACATTCAAAGGGAGACCTTTTTGGTCCTTAAAAGGCTGTGGTTATGCTAAGGGTATTTGAAGATCAAATACCTGTTCTCAAAATACTGCTTCTTCTGTTATTTTTAAGGTGACTAAAATATCTTAAAGAGGTATACCCAGTGAAGAAAAACACCATTGGTCTGGGGAATGTAACAACTAGAAAAGTGTTGACCTGTTTTATATATGGAGTAACTCTGCCTTCCTTCGTGGAGGCTCTTGAAAATAAAATTAAGCATAGGTCAAAAGAATTTATGTGAAACTCTTGGATACTTTATTATTTATATTATTTTCCTTTGCCTGACTTGGGCAAGATTATACTTAATTTACAGTGTTTTATTTTTGTTCTCTTGATTATTGTTTGTATGGTAGATATATAAGTAAAACATTTTTATTATAATCATTTTAAAAGCATGTTATTTTTAAACCTTTATATTATATAATTATTCAAACCTATACTGAAGTAGAGGGCACAATGGGCCAAAATTCCGTGTAACTGGCTTCATGAATTTTCAGTATTTTGTTATTTTTCCCCATTTATTTCTCCCCTTTTAGGGGCATTTTTAAATTTTAGATACTGTGGCATTTCAGCCTTGCATACTTCAGTGTATATCTTTTACACTTACTGCTTGGTCTGTTACATAGCCCCCCAGTACTGAGTGCATGATTTTGTGATTTGATCTGGGTTCAGCTCTGTGACTTACATTGGCTCTGTGTTGTGTCATTTGGGCTTACTGCTGAGTTTTCTCCTGGCTGTCAACTAAATTTGGTCTGGCATTTGGTTTGTGGCTGCAGGTTGGTGCACCTTGATTTTGTCCACATGGCCTCTCACCTTCCGGTAAGCTAAACCTAGCTTTTTCATTGCAAGGTGGTTTCAGGATTCCAAGAGAGAAAACAGGTCTCATGAGCTCTGGCCTTGGAAGTCACACACCACCACCTCCTGCTGCGTTCTGCTGGTCACAGGAAGTCGAAGGGCCAGCCCTGATTTGAGGGGAGGGAAATAGGTTCTTCCTCTAGATGGGAGGAAGGGCAAAGGCACATGACACAGAGGCAGGTAGGCAATGAGAGGAATTGTTCTTTGTGTTTTTTAAACAAGACTCTATTTTTAGAGCAGTTTTGTGTTCACAGAAGTATTGAGCCAAAAGGTACAGCAGGTTCCCATATACCTTCTGCCCCAGCACATGTATAGCCTGTCCCATTAATCAGCACCCCTACCAGAGTGGTACATTTGTTACAATTGATGAACCTAGGGGCACCTGGGCAGCTTAGGGTCTGCCTTTGGCTCAGGTTATGATCCCGGGGCTTGGGGATCACATCGGGCTTCCTGCTTAGTGAGGAGTCTGCTTCTACTTCTCCATCTCTCCCTGCCCCTGCTTGTGTTCACTCGCTCTCTGTCAAACAGATAAAATCTTTTAAAAAGAATTTTTAAAAATTGGTGAGCCTACCTACATTAACACCTCATTATCACCCGGAGTGCAGAGTTTCCATTAGGGTTTACCCTTGATGTCTTATGTTCTGTGGGTTTGGATCAATGTATGACATGTTTCCACCCTTATAGTATCAAACATAGAAGTTTCACTGCCCTAACAATCCTTTGTGCTCTGCTTATTGAGTCCCATTCCCCACCCCCAAACCCTGGTAATCACTAGTATTTGTACTGTCTCCACAGTTTTGTCTTTTCCAGAATGTCATATACTTGGAATCCTACAGTTACATAGCCTCCTTAGATTGGCTTCTTTCACCTAGTACTGTACATGTCAGATTCTTCCATATCTTTTTATGGTTCAATAGCTCATCTATTTTCAGCACCGAATAATACTCTGTTGTCTAGATATACCACAGTTTATCCATTCACCTCCTGAAGTACGTCCTGGTTGCCTCCAAATTTTGGCTTTACGAATGAAGCTACTACAAGCATCAGTGGGCAGGTTTTTGTGTGTATGTAAGTTTTCCACTCCTTTGGATAAATACCAAGTAGTGCAATTGCTGGATGGTATAATAAGGCTGTGTTTAGTTTTGAAAACAATGCCAAGCTGTCTTCACACGTGGCTCTCCCATTTTGCTTTTATAAGTGAAAAATCTGTCATAGGATATCTGATATTTTTGTTTTTACTATCACCACGCCACTAAAGGAGTTAACAAATTTAACAGTATTTTAAAAAAATTAATTTGTTTTTAATGTTATGTTTTAGTTTACATTCAGTAATTTTGTGTGTGTTTGCATGTGTACACTTCTCTGACTTTCGACAAATGTATAGAGCTCTCTAACAGTCACCGGAATTAGGGTATAGATGAGTTTCCTCACTACCAAAAACTCCTATGTGCTGTCCACTTGAAATCAAACCCCACTTATACTCCTAACTAGTAGAAACTACTGATTTGTTATCAATCTCAATTGATAGGCTTTTTTTTGGAATATCACATAAGTAAGAATTGACTGAAGGTAATCCTTGTGAGTCTGTTTTGTTTCGTTTAGCATAATACATTTGATGTTGATCGGTATTATTGGGTCAGTAACATGTTCCTTTTATAGTAGTCCATTTTTAGGATGTACCACTGCTGGTTTTTCCATTCTTTAGTTGAATGGCATTTAGATTTTTCTAGTTTGGGGGAATTGTCAATAATGCTGTGATAAATATTTACATATAGATTTTTGCATGAACCTAAGTTTTAGTTTCTTTAGGGTAAATACGTAGGAGTTGGATCATATGGTAGGAGTATGTTTAAATTTAAAAAATAGCCAAACTGTTGAGGCATGTGGGTGGCTCAGTTGGTTAAGCATCCACCTTTTGATTTCAGCTCAGGTTGTGTTCTCAGGGTCGTGAACTCGAGCCCCTCGTTGGGCTCTGTGATAGGTGTGGGGTCTGCTTGGGATTCTCTCCCTCCCTCTCCCTGTACTCCCTGCCCACCGCTCACACTTGCTCGCACATGTGCTCTCTCTCTCTTTCTCTCTGCCAAATAAATAAATAAAATCTAAAAAATATGGCCGAACTGTTTTCCGTTCTCACCAGCACTTTGTCAAGCTTTATGTATGTTTATTTTAGCCATTCTAATAGGTATAGGGGTATGTTATTGTTATTTTAATGTGTATTTTCCTGATGACAAATGGTCTTGAGTATCTCTGCATGTGCTTATTTGCATCCCATGTCTCTTCTTCAGTGAAAATATATGGAAGGTCTATAACAGGCAACACTTTTGCCCATTCTTAAAATTGGGTTGTTTTTTAGTGAGTTTTGAGACTTTTTTTAATCTTCTACATACAGGCCTTTTGTTGGGTAACTGCGAGGCAAATAGTTTCTCCCAGTCTATAGATTGTTCTTTTATTCTTTTGTGATGTGAAGAGCAAAAGTTTTTAATTTTGATAAATTCAGATTTGTCTTCTTTACCTTTTATGGATCAGAACATTTTGTTTAACCCAAGATCATGAAGATTTTCTCCTAAAAGTTTATATTATTTAAAATTTTGCATTTATACCTGTGATCCATTTTGAGTTAATTTTGTGCAAGGTTTGAGATACAAGTTGAAGTTTTTCCTCTCTCCTCTTGGTTTAATGTGGGGCAGGGCAGGGAAGAATATAGATGTGTAATTGTTCAGCAACATTTCTTTAGAGGGCTCCTTTCTTCCTTGAGTTCATTTTAAAACTTAACAGTTGGCTATATTTGTGTTGGTCTGTTTCTGTGCTCTGTGATTTGTTGAGTTGATCTTTGTGTCTTCCCTCTCACCAGTACCCCTCACCAAGGACTGGAAGGTCCTTACATTATAAAGAGGACCATGTATAGCCACATCTAGCTTTCTTGCTTGTGGTAACTTTATAGTAAGGCAGTCTTTTTGTAGATTTATTTATTTATTTTAGAGAGAGAGAGAGCAAGGAAGGGAGGGAAGAGGGAGAGAAGGACTCTCAAGCAGATTCCCCACTGAGAACAGAGCCTGATGGGGGGCTCAATCTCATGACCCTGAGATCATGACCTGAGCTGAAATCAAGAGTTGGGTGCTTAACCAACTGAGCCACCCTGTTGCCCCTATAATAGTCTTAAAATCAGGTCGTGTGCATCTTCTAACTTTGTTCTAATAGTAATTTCTTAATATTATTTCATAACAGTCTCCAGTTTCAGTTTTCCCCAACAGCTTCAAAATTATTTTTGTTCAGTTGTTTTGCTTGAATCAAGACCTAAATCTCCTTTGACACACTGAATTTGATTGTATATCTCTGAAGTTTTTTCTATAACACTTTCCCCACCTTCTGTCCCCCTTCGTGCCTTAAGAAACCAGGTCATTTGTCCAGTAGAGTGTCCCACATACCCCTTTTGGCTGACTTTTTTCTTCATGGTGTCATTCAGATTGCTGTTGTATTCCTCATACATCTTGTAAACAGGCGATTAGATCTCGATTGGCTTTGGGTTTAGATTTTGATTAGGTGACTTCACAGGCTCCTTTCTAAGCTTTACATCAAGAGTTGCACAACGGTGATGTTTTGGTTTTAGAGTTCATTTTGCATTTATTAGACAGAAAGTTTGTTTATAGAAGGACTTTACTTGATCAACTTCACATTGGAGAGGCAGGACAAATGTTTCTTTCCTTAATTTATCAATTTTCATAGTAATGAGTTGTGCCCTGGCAACTTCTGGTTGAGACCAATTATTTTTACTATCCTTATGGACTTATGGATTTGTAGTCACTTGGCATATTTAAACCCATTTAAGTCATTATTTTTGATGCTCAAATTATCTCATTTTAGTCCACTGAAAGCTCTTTCACCTTGACATTAACCCATTACTTTTTTTTTTTAAGATTTTATTTATTTATTTGAGAGAGAGCGAGAATGAGAGAGAGAGAGAGAGAGAGCATGAGAAAGGGGAGGGTCAGAGGGAGAAGCAGACTCTCTGCCAAGCGGGGATCTCAGTGTGGGATTTGATCCCGGGACTCCAGGATCATGACCTGAGCCAAAGGCAGTCGTTTAACCAACCGAGGCACCCCAAACCCATTACTTCTTAATAGCTTTCTTGTTTTCTGGATCAGTAATATCCTAAACTAATCTTGTTCATTTTCCTGTCCCATTCCTGGATTCAGCTATTTCTCCAAAGAATCCTTGGAACCTTTCAGTGGCTAATAGACTCTAGAAAACACATTTTGGCAACTGTGATGAAACAGGTAAATTTTGAATGTTGGCAATGTGGTGGTTTTCAGAGGGTTTTTTTTTTTTTGTATTCCTAATTTTTATTTTTTTTTTAATAAACAATTTTTTATCCCCAGGGGTACATGTCTGTGAATCGCCAGGTTTACACACTTCACAGCACTCACCATAGCACATACCCTCCCCAATGTCCATTACCCCACCCCCCTCTCCTGACCCCCCTGCCCCCAGCAACCCTCAGTTTGTTTTGTGAGATTAAGAGTCACTTATGGTTTGTCTCCCTCCCGATCCCATCTTGTTTCTTTTCTTCTTTTTCTGCCCCCCATGTTGCCTCTCCACTTCCTCATATCAGGGAGATCATAGGATAGTTGTCTTTCTCTGAGTTTTTTTTTTTAAAGCATCATACAGATCTTCAAAGAAAGTTAATAGTTCCTCATAATCCACTGTTAAGCCTCAATTAAAAGGACTGGCCTAGGGTAAGAATTTACCAACCTCAAGTCCAAAAGTGGCTGCCCTGCATTTCCATAACTATTAGTTTACCTAGTTACCTAAAGGGTTGGAGCATTGTGGGGGGACAAATTCAGTGGAAGATTTCCCTGGGGCAATGACTGACTACAGTTAAATGCAAGTGTCGCTGCCAGTAGGACTGGAAGGTTCCTTACATTATAAGGAGGACACGTCTAGCCATCTATCAAGATTTGATTTATATCAGGTCACCAACTTTTCTTTCAGCAGTGTCACACTTACTTTCCTGTCATATTTGTTCAGCGGAAATCGGGAGAAAAAGGCATGCTCCAGCATTAAATCTGCAATGAGTATACAAATTTTTATTAAGCTAGACAACAGTGTGAATGCAAAGACTTTAAAGTGACAATTTTTGTATGGAACTAGCTAGACATCTTGATCTCATTACCTTGAATAAAGTTATGCTGCACTTTGCATAAATGTGTTTATTCTCCTATTTGCATTGGGAAATGACCTTTCCCTCAGTACTGATGCGAGCCGCAGGGCAGGAAACACTGTGTAACTTAGCTCCTGTTCACCGTGTGCAGGCAGGTGCTGTATATTGTCTCAGTCTGTCTACTTTCTCATATTCAAGAAATGAGAAAGGTCGAAGATAGCTGCATTCAGTGATTTAAAATTCAAATGAGGAGCTATCTCTTGCTCTGTGAACCCAGTCATTATCCATGATCTGTATGTCCTTTGCCTACTTGATTTTTTCCTTAGCTTTTTTATTACTTGTGCAGAATACTAGAATAAACACACAATGTATATGAGATACCAAGCATCGGACTCTCTTTATCTCCATCTGTATTATATCTACGTCTATAGATTCATCTACATCTGTAGCTATATTTAGCTAGCTGGCTAGACTGCTGAGCTTTCGGTAAGCCTTTCTTCGTGTTTCTTTTTTTCCATTGTTGGGGAGCCCTTATTGAGCACTTATTCTAAACCATTTATGGATACCCTAGCAAGTAACGGGTGATAGGCTTCTGAATGCTGACATGTATGTGTACTTGATGTCACACCGAACCTGTAATGTAAGAGGTATTTGCCCAAATAAAGATGTGCATAGTACACTCTGCATCTAGTCCTCTATCATGAACCTTCATTACTGGCTCATGCCCCCTGTAATTTACCCAGGTTCTTAGACTGATGATGATGCTAGCTCAGTAGTTTTGTAGGAAGAACCGAGCATATCTGTTTTGTCGTACAGCGCAGTGTCAGAGGCCTTCATAAATATTTTGGCTCCGCATATATTCCAACCAAAAGAAAATAAACTGCGGTTGTGGCCTTAAAAACAGCTCCATTGACTTAGCCCTCCTACCACATGACAATCCATTGTGTAGCACTGGGGCACACCATTCCCCTCGTCTCTGCATTTTATTTATGAATTTTACATGAAATCATTACCATTTCTGTATTCAATTTTTCTGCAGCGGCGGAAGCAGGGATCTAAACAGGCTGTTGCATCTCAAAGACACATTCATTAGGCCTGAATTATGAGTTCAGCATATCCTGAAAATAGGAACTGCTCAGAACCTCCTCACAGCTGTGGTTTTGCTTCTCTCCTACAACTGCCATTGCCATGTACAAAATGACGACTCCATTCCACACCCACCAGATGTTTTTGCCCTCGTTTTATGGTGTTAGCTTTGAATACAGAAAGCTTGTGTTTTATCAAAATCTATATAGGCTGCTTTTAAGGAAGATGGGGGAAGAAAACACAAGGTTGTTGACATTAATGTAAAGTGCTAGAAGAATCTGTCTCCTGGCTTCAGTCACTTGAAAAGATAGAAAGCTAGGAGTATTTTATATTGGAAAAGATGTATTGAAGAGAGCTAACATTTTAAAAAGATGGTGGCTTAAAAATAAAAAATTGTAAAAAAAAAAAAAAAGTTGGTGGCTTATACTCATAAAATAGCACGTGCTTCAGTCATAAATGGAAGATAATAAATATCACTACTGATCTTCTCTAGAACCAATCAATTTTTATTAATTTCTTTTAATGGTAATATGTTTATGGTAGAGCCCTCAGACAGTTTTATGAGAATCTCATTATCCAAGTAGAGATACCTCTTGGAAGATACCAGTTCTGTATTTATTTGGGCCACCATATTGTGTCTGCTTAATCACATCTCTTACATGGAAAAGACTTGTCCTGAAGGCGAAAAAGGAATAAAGGACTTCAAGATTCGGTAAAAATAACTAAGTAAGTAAAGGTAGTAAGGAAATTAGAATTAATATCTAGCCTTCATGGCTTCTTGCTCATCCACGTTCATTCATGTTACTATAATTAATACATAGTGTTTATTATTTGTCAGAGACGCAGGTAGTTGGTGATAATTATAATGTGATGAAAGCTGGGATAGAAGAATGAAAATGAGCCTTTACCATGTGTCTTGTGTATTCCAAGTACTTTTTTATGTAGCTTAGTTTATTTAACCCTTAAAAAATGTCTACGAAGAAGGTATTTGTATTGTTTTGTTAGAAATGAAGATATTAGCTTGAAGATGATTAGTTGTCCTTCTTAGTGTTGTAGAGCAACAACGTGGCAGAACACATTCTCTTCAGATCTGTCTGTTTTTATGAAATGATGTTGCTTCATTTGAGCAACATCATGAGGGATAAATAGAAGTTTGACAAGGAGACACATAGAAGGAATGATATTCCAGCTCAAGACTCATAGAAAAGGAGAAGCACTGTTCTTTCTGGTAATTGCCAGAAGTTCAGTACAGTTGGAGTGCAGGGAATAGGGAGAGAAGAAGCCTGATGCCTTGGCCCGCAACTTAGAAAGTGTTTGAATGAAGATCAGTTTTATTGATGAATAAATCACATACAATAAAATGCATCAATCTTCAAGATACAGTCAATCTGTAAGAGTGATCTTCGCTACACAGTACTGATTCAGCGGTAATCTCCTCGCCTTCTGGAAACACCCTCATAGACACACGCAAAAATAATGTTTTGCCACCTTTCTGGGCATCCCTTAACCCAGTCAGTTTTACTCGTAGAATTAACTGTCACAATTAACATTTTCCTGCTGCCTGGAAAACTTACACGACATTCCTGTAGTATAGGTCTGTTGGCAGTAATCTCTCTCTCTCTGTTTGTCTGCTTACAGTTCTTTATTTCACTGTAATTTTTAAAAGATATGTTCATAATACATAGAATTTAAGTGTGACCTTTTTTCAGTATTTAAGAAATGTTTAATTTTCTTCTGCCTTAAATAATTTCAGATGAGAAGTCTATGATCTTTTGTATCTTTGTTCCTCCATACATAATGTGTCTTCCTTCTCTAGCTGCTTTATGCCTTTCTCTTGATGACTATTTCTCATTAATTTATGAACTACCTTGGTGTGATTTTCTTTGTGTCTTTCATTGGGCTTGGGAAAGCTGATAATTTTTATCAGTTGGATAATTTGTGTTCAGCATTACTTGAGATACTGTTTTTTACTCCCCCCCCATTCTTTTCATGACTATAATTACATGTGTTAGACTCTTTTTGATAGTGTCCTACAGGGCACTGAGGCTGTGTGTATTTTTTTAGTCTTCTTTATTTTATGCTTCACCTTGAATCATTTCTAGAGCTAGGTATTCATGTTTACTAATCTCTTGTTCTATAGCATCTAATTTGCTACTATTTTCCGGTGAAATTTTAGATTTCAGATACTATATTTTTAAACTCCTGAAGTTCCATCATGTCTATTGTTTCCCCTTCTAATTCTCTCTACATGATGTTCATGTGTTCTTCTTGTTGTTGTTTGTATGTTCTTTAAAATTCTTGAGCATGTTTATAATACCTATTTTAAAGTTCTTGTCAATTTCATCATCTCTGTTTTTTCTAGGCCTACTTATTTTGACTTAGTTTTCTCCTGGTTATGTGTCGTAAGTTTTGACTGCTTCACATGGGTATTACTCTTTTTTTTTTTTAATGCATTACAGGGGCTCCTGGGTGGCTAATTGGGTTAAAGCCTCTGTTTTCAGCTCAGGTCATGATCTCAGGGTTCAGGGATCATGCCCCTCATCGGTCTCTCTGCTCGGCAGGGAGCCTATTTCCCTCTCTCTCTCTGCCTGCCTCTCTGCCTACTTGTGATCTCTGTCTGTCAAATAAATAAATAAAATCTTTAAAAAATAGATAAAATGCATAACAAACTTTAAATTTGATGTTGAGTGTTAGATTTGTTCTAGTAGGCGGTTTAGGCATTTGCAGATCAGCTTGATCCTTTAAAGGCTTCTTTACAGCCTTTTTGGGGGCAGTTCTATAAACTAAGCCTTTATTCTAAGATGAGTTTAGCCATACTACTAAATCATAATCCTTTGGGTTTTATACCAAATTCTTCCATGTATTCAATAAAGTCTCTCCTCCTGAGCTGGTGGGTAAGTGAACAATTCTCAGCCCCTAGTGTCTCAGATCCTTAGTAATTGTTCTTTACTAAGAATTACTCTTTGCTTGGCCTCAGGGAGTTTCATCTTGTGTATATTCATGGAGGTATTCAGAAAAGAAAGTCAATAGGACGAGCACAAAGATTTCCAGAGGACATTCTCTACATAACACTCCCTGGTTTGGTACTCTGTCCCCCAAATTATAGCTACCTCAGCCTCCCCAGTTTTCATTTTTGTCTCCCCAACTCAGTGATACCACTGAACAGTGTTTGGTTCCTGTTCCATTTGGCATAGTTCAGAAATTTCCACTCAGCAGAGTGCTGAGTAAGTCCCAGAGCTCATCTAAATTGTTTTCTTTCTCACAGGGGTCACATTCTTGTGCTTAGTGTTGTTGAATGTCAAAAAGCACTTATTCCATATATTTTTCCCACTTTTATAATTGTTGATAGTGATAGAGTAATTGTCACGAGGTGAGTTTTTACATGGAATGATCGATGACGTACACCTTGAAATCCCAGACAACAAAGTCCTGAATGATAATAAATCACTGTAACTAAATCATAAAAATTGCTTGAATTTCTGATTTTTGGAATGATGGGATAGTAAATCAGGCCACTCTCATAATTTAGGACAACTAAAAATAGTACAAATAAATAAAAAAGAAAACCTTAAAAACGGCAGAGAACTAACTAACAACAATGGTGAAGAATTTGCAGGTCCAAATGAGGGAAAGCTGAGAATGCAGGAAGTTAAATGTGGCCCTCAAATAATTTTTTGTATTGAGAACATTTGCTATTCTGAAAGAAATTGCTGTGAAATTAAATGCAGTTTTGGTGGTCTTGCAGAATAATCAAAATATATGTCAGCAGTTGATAGAAAAATGACCAAATATTTAACAGATACTTAAGAGGAAATTCAAGGGGCGCCTGGGTGGCTCAGTCGGTAAGTGTCTGCCTTTGGCTCAGGTCAGGATCCCAGGACTCTGGGACTGAGCCCTGCATTGGGCTTGGGACAACTGAGTAGCAATCAAAGGATGATGTTTTGTAAGCTGTTGGATATACCAGTCCAGAATTTAGAAGAACGATTGTGTGGCTCTTGGTTGTTATCAGTGTATGTTTATACCTGGTGTTTGGAAAATACAGGGAAGATTTCCCAGGAATAGAATGTAGAACATAGGTTCTTAACCATTTTATCTCTAAACACAGCAAGATGAAGGAGTCATTCTACGAGAGCATTGTGTTTTAAAATTACATGGTAATGTTGAAGTGAATTTTGATGAGTATCCTAAACGAATCATTTTTCTACCAGTGCCTGACTAATTCAGGTGTTGTGTGTCAATGTTGGCAGGCTAAAGCTTTAAGAATTGTTGGGGGGAGAAACAAGATTCACTTGGCTCGAGGGGCGCCTGGGTGGCTCAGTGGGTTAAGCCTCTGCCTTCGGCTCAGGTCGTGATCCCAGGGTCCTGGGATCGAGCCCCGCATCGGGCTCTCTGCTCCTCGGAGAGCCTGCTCCTCCTCTCTCTCTCTGCCTGCCTCTCTTGCCTACTTGTGGTCTTGGCTCGAAATCCCATTACATTTCGTCAATAGCATCGGCATTATTGTCATACTGGGTTTCCTCGGGAAGCATAGTAATTAGCTGCACATATTTGAATAGTTTTAAAATAACGGGAGAGCTCTTCCTTGTACTTAAACCTGCTATTGACGAGGTGTGACATGGGAAGAAGAAAGTAAGTTTCTGTAAGAAGCACGAAAAGGCCAGGAAACTTCAGTACTTGGTAAGATCTTTTTCCTTTATTGTACTTTTTCTTTCCAGAGTGCTTTTTAAAAAATTTATGCAAACATGACATGGGGGCAGAAATATTTTTAATAACAATTTTATTGAGATACAGTAAACATACCATAAATTGACCCTTTAAAGTGAACAGCTTTTAGTTTTTATATATTCACAGAATTATGCAACCATCACTACCACGTAACTTTAGAACATTTTCATAACACCCCCAAATCTTGTACTCAGTAGCAGTCACTTTGCATTCCCTCCAACTCCCAACCCTTGGCAACCATTAGTCTACTTTTTGTCTCTTTAGATTTACCTACTCTATATAGCAATACTTCACTGTAAGTCAACATGCACATTAAGCAAGATAGAATGTTGCTTAAATCCTCAGTGTGTATATCATCAGTGTACAACTCAATGAAACTTTAAAAAGTGAATACACTTGTGTATTCAACACCCAGATCTTGAAATAGATTATTATCAGCACTCCGGAAGCTCCTTCTTGTGCCCCCTACATTGTCCCTGTTACTTAGAGGTAACCAACTATTTTGAATTGTCACCCTTTCTTATTTTTTTATGTTTTGAATATTATTTTTGAGATTTCGTTTGTGTTTTATTTATTCTATTTAGTTGTTGATCCCTTTCAAGAGATCAAGGAAGTCTGTCTTTTTCTCTCTTTTTTTTAGGTTTTTTTTTTTGTTGTTGTTGGTTGTTTTTTTTTTTTTTTTTTTTTTTTTTTTTTTTTTTTTTTTTTTTTTTTTTTTTTTTTTTTTTTTTTTTTTTTTTTTTTTTTTTTTTTTTTTTTTTTTTTTTTTTTTTTTTTTTTTTTTTTTTTTTTTTTTTTTTTTTTTTTTTTTTTTTTTTTTTTTTTTTTTTTTTTTTTTTTTTTTTTTTTTTTTTTTTTTTTT
>PISX010004145.1:0-70570 GCA_004024625.1 Mellivora capensis | reverse complement strand
CTCTTGGTTTTCCTTCAGTTTCATTATAGTATGTCTAGATTTAATTCTTATCGATGCTGCTTGGAGTACTTTGGAGTTTTTGATTCTATGATTGATTCTTTAGTGGATTATCAGTCAACATATCTTGCAATATTGTTTTTCTTTCCATTTTTGCTCTCTTCTTCCTCTCTAAAAACTCTAATTTTTTCTTCACTCTCTTTAAAAAGCTGTTTTTGTTAGTGTGTAATTTATATATGGAAAAATGCACTACTTTTACATACAGAGTTGAAAAAACTTTGAAAAGTATTTTTACGCTTGTAGCCACCACCCCAGTCAAAATAGAGCACATTTCTACCTGTGCAGTAAGCATTCTTCCAATCCTTTCTGGTCGGTCTGCTTCCCCTGTAACAACCACTGCTCTAGTTTCTATCCCCATGGATTAGTTTTTTTCTGTTCTTGAACTTCCTAAAAATGAGATCACTCAATATATACTCTGTGGTTTGTGGCTCTTTTGCTCTGAACAGTGTTTTTGAGATTCATGTGTTGTTTCACCTATGAAAAATTCATTGCTTTTCAGTGGTGGGGAGGAAATCATTGTATGAATATCTCTTTATCCATTCACCTTTTGATTACATTTGCATTGTTTCTGGTTTGAGGCTATTACACACAGAGCATTCTGAACATTCTCATGCACATCTTTTTGTGGACTGTAGAAAAATTTCCCTCTACCCTTCTAGGTTCTTGGCTGAGATGCCCCCCCCCCCCGCCCCCGTAATAAGAGACTGATTAACAAGAGAAAAATGAACAGAAGTTTAATAATGTGTGCCTCCAGTATGCATGGCAGAGACCCTGGAAAACTCCCTAAAATGGGCAAAGCCACCACCTTAATTATCATATCCAGCTAAAGGCAAAAGAAGATGCTGAGGATGGGGACTCAGTTATGGGAGATTACCAGGAAAAGCACAGCGAACAAGCGTATGGTGGTATACAGGTTTAAATCCTTGCCTTCTCCACTGATAAATGTTTCTAAAGATTGAGAGTCATCCTCCTCTTTCTGGTACAAAGAGGAAAGACCCTTACAAATGGAGATTTCCTTTATAAATGTCTTACAAAAGGGTAACTTCTCAGGTTTTCAGAGCTTTTTCTGTGTGTGCTGGTTCTTAAAAATAATTAGCCTAAAATAATCCTTATGCCATAGAGGCATATTTTGGGGTGGCATATTCTGCTCCCCTTCCACCTTCTGAGAGTAGTAGCTGCTGTTTTTCTTTCATCTTCTGAGTATCATCTTGTCTCTAATTAACCAGGATCCAAACAGGGAAGGGATTCTGGGAAATGTACTAAACACTTTAGAAAAAAATAGTGAGGTGAGGTATTTTTCTGGTTAAGATTTTCTTTAAATTTGTTTTTTCAGATCTGCTTGGTTATTTTTTCATACCAACTATGTTTGGAGATGTCTGTTTAAATTTTTCATTCTGTTTGATCTTTGCTAATCTGGTTGGACAAAAGTTTCTCGTAATTTCCCTGTTTGCAGATTTGTCAGAAACTTTTTGCGTATGTTTTATCCCTATTTATAATTATTTTATGAATTTCTTCTTTATTCTTTTTGTCCCTTTTTGTATTTAAGTGTTTATTTTTAAAACTAATGTACAGGAGTTACCTATATAAGAATGTTTTGTTCTTCTGGTCTCTTGCATATATTGCAAATATTGCCTCCAGGTTATCATGTGCCCTTTGTATTTGTTTATGTGTTAATATTTTTCATTAAACATTTAAAATTTTTAGACTATCAAATCTGAATACTGTTCCCTTATGAGTTCTACCGTAAGGGCCTATTTAGCCAGAGCGGCCCCACTTCGGTTGAACAGCCATTTTGTTGTTAATGCAGTAAAATTTAAACTGACCCTGCCCACCCCCCCCTCCCCTCCCCGGGGAACTTATTTAAAAGCAAGTCCGGAAACCAGTCCCAAGTAACAAAGCCCAAATACAAGGGTGGGTCAGGTCAGGTAGAGATAACAGCCCGAATGCAGGGATGAGTCAGGTCAAGTGGAGACATCCAATCAGTAAAGCGCTCATACTGTCTCCCTAGCTATCAAGGAGTGTGGGCCCTGCCTTTTGGGTGCCAATTCTCACCAAGGTGATAGGCTAGTTCAAATGTCTACTATAGGGTAAGTTGTAATTCAATTGTTCACTTATGTGTGACCTAGCATGACTGTGCAGCTTTCTCTGTGTTAAAATCTCATTCGCCACCTGTGTGTGGCCAGGCCTGACCGCATGGCCTTTGCTCTATAAAAGTTAGTCTGTGAGGCAGGGAGGGGTCGCGCTCTCTGTAAGAGAGAGTTTGATTCTCGATGCTTGGTGCAAAATAAAGCTTTGCTTGACCTTCGCTTTGTATCACTCTCGCTCCTTTAATCATGGACCCATTATTGGGGGACCCAACATTGGGGACCCAACACTACTTTGGGCCTCATTCTTAGAATGTCCCTTCTGTAATCCTGAAGATTACATTAAAATGGGTATGTTGCTTCTTTGAAACACTTTCTAAATGTTTATATCATATTTTAGAAGTATTTTTGCTGAAGTTCCAACATGAAAAAGGGTTTTCTGTTAGTGAATTGAATTCAACAGATATTTATTAAATGCCCACTGGAAACGAGGTATTTTGTTGGCAAAACAGAAATAAATACAGTTCCTACCATTGAGAAATGGCTGGTGGAGATCTACGTATGTAAACAGTCACCATAATGAGATGTGATAAATATGTGCTTAGAACTGTTCCAGAAACAGAGAAAATGTTGCTGGATGTCTGAAAAGGATGTTGGTAAATAATGTTCATTAATTAATGGCATATGAAGAATTAACTCACAAAGGTAAAAAATGTGATCATGTTAACAGTTTTGAATCATAAAATTATGAATGTTATACTGTAACAAACTGCATAATTCACAGGATACAGGTAGACATTGGGCACAGGTGAAGGCTTCTCTATCCCCGGAGGCTTCTGAAATGGTCAGAGGGAGCCTCCGAAAATGTCCTTTCCCCTTACATTAGGGACTTTTTGCTTTCGAGTCAACATAGGAGTGTTTGGCAGTGTAAGCAAAAATAGTATTTATGAATGCAACCCAGTTTGATTTGGAACATTTTCTTTTTACTCCATTATTTAGATAGCTTCTTTGACTACCCCTCATCTGCATATAGCTGTCTCATAAAGGCACAAATTCTAGCTTTATTTACATTTTAAAAACCTGCTGGGAAATACCATTTGTATCTTGATAAGGAGGTCACTCAAAGTCATTCATTGACATGGTTGGTGGTTGGGGACTAAGTCAGGGGACTGCTGGTAAACCTCTCTCTGGGCTTTTCCTCTTCATTCTTTGAGATCATCTCTTTGAATTATTTTATTCAAAATATTGAATATTTTATTGTCCTTGTTCAGTGTTTTTCCTTTTTTAAACAAGTGTTGTCTGAGAGCCTGGTATTTTCCAGGCACTGTGCTAAATGTTTTTCACAAGTTATTTCAGTGTAAAACTGTAGATTCAACTCTTGCAGCCTTTAAGATAATAAGATATTAAGATGAAGTGCTCCCAGAAATGAAGATAGGTGAAAATAACTTGCTATAATGAATAGAAGTGATCTTTTTCTTGGGACCACATCTATTACAGGCAATAATACTGAGACTGGAAATACGACAAGATGATTATCATTTTGCATTTATCTAATACTTTTAAGAAATAAAACTCAAATGGGTTGTATTAGTTATGGCTGGGTAACAAACCACCCCAAAACTCAGTGGCTTAAGACAACCATCATTAATTATTTGGGTTGGTAATCCAGACGCTGAGCTGGGCACTTTTTTTTTTTTTCTTACCACCTTCTTCATTTTTAATATTGACTGATTGATTGATGGAGGTAAGAACACTTAACATTAAGATATACTCTCAGCAAACTTAAGTATTCAGCACTACAATGTTAACTATAGACTCTGTGCTGTAAGATAGATCTCTAGCACTTACTCATCTTGTATAACTGAAATGTTGTGCCTTTTGATTAATACATTCCCCTCCCCCCACCGCTGCCTCTGGCAGACACATTGTACTTTCTGCTTCTATGAATTTGACTATTTTAGATTCATTATCTACCTGGGGTCATGTAATATTTGTCCTTCCCCCTGAGTATTTTTTTTTTTTGGGGGGTCTTAGCTAAGTTCCCTCTCATGTGACTGCATTCAGATTTGAGTCAGCCACGTGGCCCTACTTCTGGGGTTGGCTGCCTGTCATCCATGGTGTTAGGGGACAACTCGGCAATGTCTCTCTAATTCCCCAGCAGATTGGCCTAGGCTTGTTCACGTGGCAGCAGTTTCTAAGAGAAGGAAGTGAATCTCAAGTGGTAAGGCCTTTTCAAATCTTTCAAGGACCAAAGTAAGTCAGGTGGCCCAGCCTAGAGTCAGTGTGAGGTGAAGCCTGAAAGGTATGGGTTTAGGGAGGCATCAACAAGATGTGGGCCACTGTTAAAATAATCTACCACAAAAATTGTGCTTTTGAGAATATTTTTTCCCTAAAGTTTTCCCTAAGCTCTCAAACATCTCATCTCTCTTATCTCTTTTCTCTTTCTCTGTCACTCTTGTTCTTACTGTTGCACATATACACACGCACACATACTTTTTTTTCTAACAGAAATCAGATATCCTTGACAGAGGGCATAGAGAACAGTAGTACGTATCAGAACAATGACATTATTTTTCAGTTCTTGCCTTGTCCTAGCTCTCTGAAACATGAGTAGGTATTGAAGATTATATAACCAGATTGCTATCAAAATTAAATCCTTAAATCAGCTTTAAAAAAAATGTTATTTTTAAAAATGTGTTTCCAGTTTGATCGAGAAATAATTGATAAATGTCACTGTGTAAGTTTAGGGAGTACAATAAAAAGAAAAGAATAAAGGAAGAAATTTTCTCTTTGTGATGAGAACTTTTAGGATTTATTCTCAGAGCTTTCCTAGATACCGTCTAGCACTACTGACTGTGGTCATCATGTGCTACATTACACCCCCAGTACTTCTTTCTCTTATAACTGGAAGTTTGTGCCCTTTGACCGCCTTTCTCCAAGGGGCCGCCTCCCAACCCCCCTAATTAGCTTTTCAAAAGAAACTGACTGACTGTGGACTGAATATTGTTGAGGAGGAAAAATTTTCCTCAAGATTCTTCTGGGTGGTCTAAGAATTAAATTGACATTAGACAGGTTAACAGGAGAAGATCACCTTTAATTATGTACTTTTGGGGGTCCAGAAGAATATGAGGCCCACAGGCAGTCAGGCACTTGAGGCTTATGTGTCAGCCAGAGCTAAGGAGAAGGGGTCAGGGTCTGAGACTTCAAAGCAAGGAAGACCATTCACAAGATCAAAAAAAGGAGTAAAGGTTCCATAAACAAATGTTTGTGGGGGCCACGCAGAAACAAAGGGCCATGGAGAAGAATTTTAATGAACAGCTTTCTCTAGGTTCTTCCTGGTCCATCACACCTGGTCATGCTATGCTGTAGTTATCTGTGGTGCTAGTTCCTTCCCTGGAGCAGGTTGTCTATAAATTCTTTTAGGCATTTGGGGGTAGGAGGGGAGGCAAAAAAGAAAAACTTCTAGAGTCTTCTGTTTCTTAAAAATACTCAGCCTAAAATAATCCACTTGCCAAAGAGACACATTTTGGGCTGGTAAATTTTGCTCCCCTACAGCAGCAACAAAGAATTGCTGAACACAGCAGCCAGAGCAGAGAGATGCTGCCGGAAAGGAGCAGCACACCAAATTGCCTCGCCAACCTTGCTTCCAGAGCTGTGCAACAGGGTGCCCAGGCAGCTTTGAAGTGTTAGTTTCTATTTGTGCTTTGCTTTAGTGTTAACTTCCAATTTAGGCTTTTTAAATGGAAACTCAATCTTAAAATCAGTTTGGATGCCAGAAAAGCAGTTTTTGAAGAGGCAAGGAAACGAAGACATTATATTTATATAAAACATGGGCAGATGAGGAACTGTAATAAGAATTTCGAGTGACTCGTATTCTAGAGTGCCTTTTTTCCCCCTCTACCACGGTCTTTTCTTTATCACTAGATAACTCAGAAACTTTGATTAAAAAGCTGTAGAGGTTACTTCTGGAATGTGTTTGTAGGACAACAAATAAATATATGATCAGCCCAGTTGTCTGAATATGAATTACCTACTTGATCTCTGGCTCAGGATGTTTTCAGTAGATACTGTGATTCAGCCCATCATTTAGCGCCCTTTGAGACCAAGCACCTTTTTGTTCAGGCTAGTGTGCACCAAGGAAATTAATCTAATCATTAAAATGGGAGCATAAAAATGATATGTTAGTGAGATTAGGATATAATTCAGTGGGTACTGGCCGTGCAGTCTACATAGGGTATGCCTTCTAAGGACACTCAAAATAATAATCAAAGAACCACGTCCAACAAATCTTATCTATAGATAATAATTTCTAACTTAAGCTCTCTTTTAAATTTTCACAGCAACTAAGTGAATTGGATCCTTTTTTCTTGTTCTCTTGAACCAACTCTCACAGAAGGCATGCATTTGTTCTTAGCCGGTGGAGTGGTAAACCTTGAGATGTGAACTTGGGAATACCTCTCTAACTCTAAAACTCATATTCTTTTCATGGCTTATTCCTTGTTTCCCTTCATCAACAGAGATACTGTATCTTTTATATGTGGAAGATGTTAAGCAGCTGTTTGTTAAATTGAACAAAATTAAATGTTTGCAGTTTCAGTATCTGTCATCCTGGCCAAGTTAATTTAATACTATGACTAGTCTTTACTGAGATTACTTCATTAAGAACTTGTTTTAAACCTTTTTTGAAATGCATAGTGAAGTTCCTCCTAAACAGGAGCAGAAGAACAGGTGTTCTTTGTGTTCATACTTTTTTGTAATGAAACAATGAAAATCACTAAAAAAAAAAAATGAAATAAGGATAAGAAAATACAGTGCAAGTTAAAAAAAAAAAATACCACTAGCTTCCAACATAAACATCCAACTTTCTGAGTTGGTAAGGAACACTTGCAAGTGAACTTACTTGAAATTCTGTGCCTTTGTCCTTGAGGGCTACTAACATACATTTGGTGGATCAGTACAAGTGCACATGTCCATGAAACCTACTTGAAGCAGTACTATGCTATGAAATTGTTGGCCTCACCTAGGCAACACATACTCTGAAATGGAATGATGTTAGGGAGAAAAACCATTTCATATGTTTATGAACTAGTAAGTAGTTTCCAGCATCTTTTGTGAAGTGGAAAACGAAATACAAAAGAAGTACAGATAGTTTGCTCCATTTGGGGTAAGAAAAAAGAGAAATAAGAAAATAGATAGGGATGTGTTCATTTTTCTGAAAGTTAACCCAGGCAAGATAAATCAGATATTAATGATGAACTACCTATAGCTGGTGGGTGGGAAGGGACAGATGGCAAAAATTGCAGATAGCATCTACACTGCATATTAATGTTGTAGTAATGTTAAATTTCCTGAATTGTATGATTATGCTGTGGTGTGTATTAGTATGTTCTTGTGCTTAGGAAGTACTGAAACATTCATATGTACAAGGCCCCAGATGTCTTCAACTGATGAGCAGTTGATGTGAAGTGTTTTTCCAGTTTCATTCTTGCATCTCCTCTGTAAGCTTGAAATTCTTTTTGAATAAACAAAGGACACTTAGGTAACCAAAAGGATAAATATTCAGAACTGAAAAAAAGGAGGAAAAATATCAACACCTACCTTTTTTTTTATACCAACTTCGCACATTGAACTACTACACTGATTGACTTTTAACCTTGAGCTTGTAGGAGGAGTAATAAGGTAATTTTTTTTAGCCTTATTTACCCTGGCAGAATTGTGTGCAGTATTTAAAAATCATGCATTACACGTTGCATCTAATTAATCTCCTGCCAGACGCTTAATCTCCTGTGAAATTTAGCTGCCATGGAAATAATTTGACAAAGTGGCCTCACTTGTTAATAGTAAAGGTATTTGAACATGCAAGCCAAATTATAGACTCCTCCATCATCTGTAGCTCAGTGGTGGCCTAAAAAGCAAAACCAACATCCAAGAGTGGCCAATTTTGAATTTCTTTGGATTTCTTTATTATCTGTGGAAGTATTAGGCAGGGCTAATTATCCCTCACACCTGTGGTTCCTAAGAGGGGATTTCAGATATTTGAGTCCTTTAATCTCCTCTGTTTGAATAAAATAAAACCGTGGAAGGTAGTAGATACTTTCAGCCAACACATTTGTTGACTGTCAACTACAAATGAAACATTTTGAGAGTGGAAAACTGAAGAAGTTTGTACAAACGGGAATTGGGCCTGAGGCATACCTGGTATTTTCATCAGGTTCTTAGCGCATGGATGAGGATTAAGAAACCGGAAGACGATCAGCAGTGGGAATGTGTTCAGGAATTGGGTGAGGTGCCTACTGAGGTCTTGACAAGATAATGGAATGAACTCAAAATTAAAAACAAACAAAAAGGCACAGATGAAACCCAGCTCTTTCCAAATAGCCCGATTTCGAAGTATTTGTCCTTTGGAGTAGGGGAAGGCTGGAGGCCCAGGAGGGAGGAAAGGGGATATGTTTCGGGTGTTGGGAGAAAATCAGGAGGTGTGAGAATCATGATGTTACGCATAAACTGAAGGTTGTGAGACTGGAGGGATCTGCTGTTGGAGACCGGCCTGCGGTGTCTGCAAGCTTTGGTGACATGGCCCTGCCCCTCGCCGAGGGTCAGGAGGACTGGCTCACAGTCCTCGTTTTGTCTGGGATCAGGAGTCCTCCCGTGATGCACAGGGTGCATTCATTTGGTTCAGATGGCAGTACTGTTCCTTTTTTATATCTGGGTTTAAAAGTTCCCAGGATTTGTCTCTTATCTCTGGGGAAGTTTTCTGCCCAGATTCCAATCACAGAAGGTGTCTCTCTTTAATGAATTGGTAAATGCCTTCCACATTTTAAATCTCAACTCTGCCCATTCAGTATAATTTAAACAATGGAAGCCAAAAGTTTTAAGTAGCATATATTATTTGGGTTTGTGACCTTTATCATGTTTTTCTACTACAGGACAGTAAACTTAATGGTCATGGACAGAAATGGTATCTTCCCTACTCTGTGCAAAGAAGTCTGTCTTGGCCCTTGAACTTAAAACTCCAGGACTTGAACTACCTGAGATGAAAAAGTTTTAGTTTAGTGTCTACCAAGATGATCTCTGTTACACCCTCTGTATCACCTACCAGGAATAGCTGGTGGCACCAGATCTGAGAAAGCCCCAGCACATGTGAGGGAACCAAAGACAGACGTTTCTGAAGAGAACCTACATGATTTACTAAAGATCAGGGTTACAGAAATGAAGAAACTGTAGTTTTCATGCAATGTGGGCTCTGTGCTCCTTTTGCTTTGTACCTTGGTCTCACCTGTAGAAGGAAGCTTAAGCCTAAGTTTTTCCCTGTTGGAACAGGAAATTGAGATTCATTCTATGTAAAGTGAGTTGACCAGAAAAAGAAAAGTTATCATGTCCTTAACATCCAAAGACCATTGGACTGAGTAGTCTAAAATTGAATAGTCCATTATAGTAGCCACTACATACATGTGGTTATAGAAATTTAAACTTAATAAACTAAAATGTCAACGTTCGGTTTCTCAGTTTCACTAGCTACATTTTATATTCTCAGCAACTATATTTGGGTAGTGGCTACCGTATTGGGCAGCAGAGATAAAGAATTTTTTTATGATTGTGGAAAGATCTGTTGGATGGCACTAATAAAGAATCTGTTGATTGATGGTGAGATAAATGTCTCCATTGATTGGTGCTCTGATTATCTATATTCAGATTCGATCTTGATCCCCCTTCTCTGATAATCAGATTTCCCAGTAAAGATTTTGTAACAACCTTGTAGAAACTCCTCTCTCCCGTGAGGACCAAAAGTCTTAGCTGATTCCAAATACTTGAAGAGCTGTCTCTGCCCATAAAAAGGTTAGGAGTCAAAGAATACATCCTTTTATGTACAGTGTAAAGTGGTCTTTTGGCCACAAAATCTTGTGGCCACATTATTGTTTCTGAAGAAGAGCAAACTGATAGTAATGTGGTTAAGGCCCCATGTGTCTCTACTTGACACTAGGGAGAGAGTTAACAGCATACATTATTCCTCTCCCCTTAAATACTTTGATATTCGAAGTCTCTTCATAGCTACTGGACGCCTGAGTTTGATTCCCAATAGGCCTCTAGCTTTTGAGTCTTGTACTATAAATTCTTTCAGCTCAGCCATGTCATAATCAATTCCATCCAGAGAAAGCTCATCCCTGCCAGTTGGGGATCCTCCAGGACGAACAGATGAAGTGGAACTCAATGCCCTAGTGCCTGAGAAAGTCATAAAAGTCAGAGCTTGTGTATCTCTTGTTTAGAGAAAATAGGAAATTCTCTTGTAAACCTCACACTTTCTTGATTGGATCAGCCAGCCCACCTCCCTGTCTGTCCTCTTTCCTCTCAGAAATATTTGTTAGAACTTACTACAGAGATGGAGGCACCTGGGTGGCTCAGTGGGTTAAGCCTCTGCCTTCGGCTCAGGTCATGATCTCAGGGTCCTGGGATCGAACCCCACATCGGGCTCTCTGCTCAGCGGGGAGCCTGCTTCCCCCTCTCTCTCTCTCTGCCTGCCTCTCTGCCTACTTGTGATCTCTGTCTCCCTCTGTCAAATAAATAAATAAAAGCTTTAAAAAATTTAAAAAAAGGAACTTACTACAGAGATGATACATATTTAATAAATTAGGTCTTAGCATGACTGTCATTAGCCATTACACTTTTCAAGTATGTTAGTAGTTGATTCAGCATCTCTATAAGAAAGTGTTGTAACTTGGGCGTTAAAGAACTTTGGAGCTGAAGGAAATTAAGCAGTTCATTTTTCTTTGTTTTCTTCTAGAAGAGTTATAGTATTAGTTGTTAGAATTAGCTCCTTGAATCCTTTGTAACAGTAAAGGGATTCCTTCTAACATTTCATTCTTTCATATGATGTCTTTAATGAGTCAGTAAAGATACCTTTCATAACACAAAAGAGTTTTCTTCGTATTCCCTGTTTGCCTAATAGACACCTTTGGATCCTCATCTTCCTTGATGTCTCAGTGCTTTTACTAGAAGACTATTTCCTCCTGCTTTGCCTTCTAACTGCCTGTCTTCTCATTCTCATTCACCTCTTCCTCCTCTTTTTCTGACTTCTGCCTATTTTGTGAGGTCAGTTTCTGGTCTTTTTCAATAATACAATTTATTCTCATGGTCTTGAGAGAAATGTGGCTGCTTTAGGGTAGTAGGTAATCATGGGTAATGTGGTTGGTTCTGTACTAAAATCAGGCTTCCTACTACTCGAATACTGAGGTGTGCGTGTGCTACAGAATAAGTTTGCAAGCCATTAAAACATCTACCCAGCCTCTTTAAGCACTGATGACAAATGCAGTGGAAGAATGGCCAGCAGACATCCTTCTAATAGTAGGCTGGGGCCTGACTCAGGGGTATGCAGAATACATTCATATCCCAAGAGAGGGAGAACCTTGAAGAGGGTTAAACTATGCATGCCCATTTTTGTATTCTACTTTGATCAATCAAAAAGCCTATCATATTTCCTTTGGAAAGATTGGGGATGGATCCAATTTATTTTCCCAATATTGTTCTATCTTAGGAAATGGCACAGAAGTTAAAATTAGGAGATAGGAAAGGGGACAGAACCTCCCATTACAACCATTTCTGTGTTCATTACTTTGAAGTACATATCTGTAGCATGGATCTTCACTTAAATTTTCATATATCCAAGTGTTTTTATGATTTTTCCACTGAGTTGTATCATTGGCAGCTCAAAGCTAATATGTCTAACTTCATAACATGTACACAGATGATCCCTGACTTAGGATGGTTTAACTTAAAAATCTTTGACTTTATGATGGTGTAAAAAAGATATATTCAGTAGAAACCATATTTCAGATTTTTAGCTTGGGTCTTTACCTGGGCTAGTAACATGTTCCAATCTTCCTTGGGATGCTGGGCAGTGACAGCGAGCCATAGCTCCCAGTCAGCCACACAGTAAGAGGGTGAACCGCCAATACACTTATAACCATTCTGTCCCCGTACACCCATGCTCTTTTTTACATTCAGGACAGTATTCAATAGATTACCTGCGATAATTAATACTTCATTTTAAGGTAAGCTTTGTGTTAGATGGTTTTGCTCAGCTGTAGACTAAGGTAAGTGTTCTGAGCGCGTTTACGGTAAGCTAGGTTAAGCTGTGGGGTTCAGTTGGGTTAGGTGTATTAAATGCATTTTTGAAGTACGATATTTTCAACCTCCAACAGGTTTATTGGGGTGCAACCCCATCATAAGCCCAGGAAAATCTGTCATCTTAGTAGATAGTCTAACCCATCACAGTAAAGGTCATCTCTACCATCTCTACCTATGGTGTTCCAGCCACAAATCTAGGAGTCGTCTTTTATATTTCCCTTTCCATTCCATTGGTTCTATATACAAAATACATGGTAACCTCATATGGTCATCTCTATCCCTACTGCCACCAGCCTCTTCAAAGCACTTACCATCTGTCTTCTGAACGATTGCAGTGTCTTTCTAATCCTTTCCCCGCTTCTACCCTCACTTTCCTCCAATCCTGGATCCACACAGTAGTGACAGAGGACTTTAAATATTATAAATCAGATTGGAATGAGTCTCTGCTTTAAAAGCCTCCATGGCTTGTCCTTTTTCCTGAGGACAGAATGCATATATCCCCCCGCCCTCCCTTACCACCTATCTCGGTAGCTTGTTTGTTTCCTTTTTAACCCTACGTGTAGTAATTCTTTTCTTTCAATAAATGTCTCTAGTATATTTTAGCTCTTCTACTGTAATGTACACTCTGTGAAGGCAGAAGCTATCTTGTACCTGATTCATCACTGTGTCCCCAGAACATGAATGCCAGGCTCTGAGAAATTCTTTGGATACGTTCTTTCATTTGATGTTCATGGCACCCTGATAAGTTTGCCAGTATCTCCTGGTTAGATAGGAGAAAAAAAAGTACTCTGAGACCTAGCATGGCTAAATAACTTGGCCAAGATTGCACAGCTCTAAAGGGATAAATGTTGTATTTGAACCTACATCTGTCTGACACCAAAGCCTGAGTGTCCCACCACCCGCTGTTCTATTATCGGCACATGGAAACCAGGAATAAAACTAATTATCTGCCTAACTCTTTTTTTCTCTTTTGAAAGAATTTACCTAACAAGGAGGAAGGCTAAAAAAAAAAAGAGAATTTTCCTTTCTGCAGGGAATATTTTAGTAGGTCAAATAATTACATTTTAGGGGGACATCTTTGCCTGGGAGAGTCGAACACTTGCCATTTAAAAGAAACAGCCAGAAGCACTGTTGAGTACAACTGGATATTGCCACAGTATGTAGGAATGAGCTCACCATCAGGCATTTAGAATGAATCCGTTCCTTCATTCATAATTAAACAATCAAGAAATGGTTTGAGGGCACTCACTGTGTGTCAATTAATACAACTTTGTTATAAGAATTACAAAGACAGTCTCTGCTCTCAAGAAATTTAAAATCGAATGGGAAAGACAGCCGTGTAAATAAGTAAATGAAATACAAGTCAGAGCAAAGTAAGAACTAAAGCAGAGGAAGAAGCTAAGTGTCTTTTTGATACACAATTTGTATTTTCGGTACGGAGTACACTCTCATGCATAGCATACTGATAATAAGCTTGACAGTTTTTGTGCGGTCATTTTATTTTTCTAAGTCAAATACCTAACACCTTCAATTTTTATTTGCCATGTGTGTGTATGTATATTAGACTGAGGAAGTGTGGCATGGCGTAGAAGACAGAGGGTTGGAATGGCCCCGATCAGCATTCCTGTGGCTCCAGCATCCCCCAGCTCTGTTTCCTTGGGCAAGTTCATTAATTCTCTAAACTTTCCTCATCGGTAAAAGAGGATAATAATAGTATCTAACTCTCAGAGTTTGGGGCAAGGTCAAGTGAGACAACGTCTATAAAATTTTCAGTGTTTCCAGTACCTGGTAAGTTCTCAAAGGCATTAGTTCCTATCATGGTGGTAATGTGGATTAAAGATGCTTTTGGGTTCTTTATAAAATACAGAAACCTACATGGAGTGTTTTTAAAAAAAAAAAAAAAGAAAAGCACCTGACCCCCCCCCCCCCAAAAAAAAAGTCACATACACATACCATTAAGCTCTAGGTCCTGCTCTGTTGCTTCCTACGCAGGTGACTTTAGCAACCTTAACTTTTTATCCGTTCCAAACAGATATTTCAATGATAAACGCCATTTCCCCTCAATCACAAGGCAGTTGAGGGCAGGCCGTAAAGGTAGAAACTGTTGCGCACACAGGGACACACAGATTTATTTGATAAGCTGCTTTTATACAGATAGTCCAAAAGCCGATGAAGTATGTATATTTAAATCTGTTTATGAAAGGTTATAGAGTCTGAGAAGTAACCAAAGACTATTTCTAGTGTATGTGATTGTTTTATAAGTTCAGGCGGCCTTGATATGTTTCACAACTGAAATAAGTCAAAGGGTAGCCATGCACCCCCAGGGTGACCTGAATTTCTCCAGGGGTTTCAGTAACTGTGTACTATTGTCTCTCAAAAGGAAATGTCCAGTGCCCAGGTCCCTTGGGTCCCCCTCATTTCTGTGAACAACTCCTCTATCATAAAAACTTCAAATGCCCTATGTCCCAAGTAGGGTGCTCATTGTTGTGCTATGCAGATCAGTCCTATCACATTAGACAGTGGTTTTTACTTTGGGGTGATTCTGCCTGCCAGGGGACATTTGACAATGTCTGGAGATAGGTCTGGTTGTTAGGGCGGGGGGTGAGGTGCTATGCTACTGGCATCTGGTGGGTGGCCTGGGATGCTGCTCACCATCCTTTCATGCACCAGACATCACCCCCGCACTTACTCTCATGATGGCATTATCTGGCCTCAGTGTCAGTTGCTGTGGTTTAGAAACCCTGATACTTAGGTGATTTCCACGTGGTGGCCCAAATCAGAAACCTGGGAGGCAACCTTGATTCCTCCTCCAGCCACACAGTATATAAACTATCTATAGGCCAGTCTGGCAAGAGAATGTTTTCTATCTTTTCCTTTCCATTACCATTTTCATCCGAAGTAACTTGTGCCTCTAACTTCTCCAATTTCCTTAGAATGGGGCTTTGTCATGTGCTCCTTCTAACCCACTTTCTTTTTTGTTTTTAGAATTACTTTCCTGAAATGAGAGATTGTGGGTATTCCTTTTCTATTGTAGTAGTTCAAGGGTAAACTGCTAAGGACAGACTAGAGAAGGCTCTTCAGACGTCAGAAACTACTGGTCCATCTCTGTAGGACCACCTCTTACCAAACCTCGATTGCACTCAGGATTTCAGCACGTGGACAGCACATGCCAGGCTTGATATCTCTCCCTCTAGTCCCAGTCTTTTCTTTGTCAAGCCTTTGTGCCTTCGGGGCCCGGGGCCCTCTACTACAGTATCCCTCCAGCAACTCCCACACCATGCCTCCTCTTCATCCTTTTAAGGCCTTGCTCAGACATGGCCTGCTTAGGAAGCTCTCTCTGACTCTTGTGTTGAGATTAATTACCCTTTCTTTGTAAATTCCTCTATAATATGAAGTACGAAAATGTACTGGTGTCCTAGATTGTGAGCTCCTTAAAGCAGGGCTGTATTTTATACCTTAGTGTTCTCAGTATGTAGTAGTGTCTGGAACATACTTATTACACTTTGTTGAAGGAATCAAGTCAAACTACAAATGATAGGATATTATTTAGGAAATGGAAAAAACAACATGGCTATGTCAGAGTGTCAGTAGGAAAGAGATGAAAGAGTCAGATTGAATAATCTGAAGATAATGTAATAAGGAAACTCTTTACATGGGGTAGAGGAACTGAGAGAAACTGCAGGGAATTGGAGTTGGTAACATAAGGGAGGTGTTGCCACCATGGCCCACATGAGGGAGAAGTGGGAGCCGCCACTGAAATCGGGGGAGGGAGAGAATGAGAGAGAAGCATCTTCGAGAGAGTAGGTGTTGGATCTCCTGCGGGGGCTCTTCTGTTTGAACCCAACCAAAAGCCAGAAAGAAATGGGGGCATATCAGTGAATCTACCCAGATCAGGCTTGAAGGACCAAAACTAGGATGGAGAAAGGTGAGAAGTAGATCTGGACAGGGTAAATGGAAAATACCAGCACCATGACATACTGAAAAGAAGCATGCATTTCAAAATCTGGCAAACCTGGGTTTGAAATCTAAGTGTTTGTGTTCTGTAGTTGGGTGATCACGACTAAGATGCTTTATGTATCTGGACCTTAGTTAACATTAATTTAACATCTTTTTAATGTTACAAGGAGGATTAAATGAGGTAGTATATGTCTACATGCTTTATAGATCATCTAGCACAGAGTAGGGCTAACAAGATAAAGGTATCAGATATATTTAAAAAAGAGAGAGAGAGATTCTAAGTAAAAAAAAAAGGGGGGGGGGGAGGGAAGGGATTGTGCCTAATCGTTACCAGTCCCCTCGCAGACGGTGGAACCATAGCACTAGTCCCACTAGTGGAAAAATTTCCCAAATCACCCTGAGTCAGTATTACCCTCACGAGCTTTTGTGTATATGTGCATACAAAATGAAGCTGGGAAGCTCAAATCTGCCTACATCTGTACCTTTACGAGCTGTTTGTTATTTTACAGTGACACGAAGTTTGCTCGAGAACTCTTTACATTTTCCTCATGTAGACTCTATCTGCTTTCAGAAGTAGTCCAGTTTAAATAGCAAGAATTAATCCATTGAAGATACACAATTTGGTTGAAACATCTGTTTGATATTCTGTGCAACCAACTTCATCTATTCTTCATAGAAAAAGAACACAATCTTACTTATAATAAACATTTATTTTTGTAACAGCAATCATGCAGCTGCAGAAAACATGGTTTATCATTAGATAATCACATCCTTGGGGATTGGATGCACCCGACTGTGTCTTATGCTTTCTATGTTGGAAATTTAATTTTCTCATAAATGTCAGAACTGTTGCCTTGCCACATATTGCTTAATTAATAATTAAACCATAATTCCCTTCTCATAAACTATATTTAAATCTATATGCTATATGTATGTACACATAATACACGCAGAACTAAACACAGATAGCAGAGCCTTTGTATCTCAGATAAGTGCATTTACATTTCATACCCTGGTATTAACTTGTACTGGTTGGTACATTTACTTCCTCCATGAAAACGTCTCATAAAAATGATCCAATGGAAGAAACATAGCCCAGTTAGTAATGTCCTTCTTTGCTCTATACTCTGTCCTCAGTCCAGATTTTTAAGAAATCCGGCCAAGGGTAAGAATGAATGGGCGTAGTAAGTAAAAGCTAAGGAATCACTTTTGAAATGGGGCCTAAATCCTAGTCATGGTCACCAACGGACTAGAACTTTTGGGTCACTCGGGAAAGACAGGCCATGGGTGGTAGTACAGCATCAAGTGATGGTTTTTTCCCACGTATTGAAAGTGGAGCATATCTGTCACTGCTGTGGGCAGATTGCTGAAAACATGAAAATCTGTGATGACCTATTGGATCATGCACAAATTATTTTATTTTTTAAAACATAATTTTTAAAAAGACTATTTACTTGAGAGAGAATAAGTGAGTGAGAGAGAAAGAGAGCATGAGAGGGGGAGGGTCAGAGGGAGAAGCAGACTCCTCACTGAGCAGGGAACCCAACTCGGGCCTCTATCCTGGGCCTCCAGAATCATGGCCTGAGCCGAAGGTAGTCGCTTAACCAACTGAGCCACCCAGGTGCCCAGGTTATGTGCAATTTAAATCCATTTTTGAGCATGATGGCCCTTGGGCAGAAGTCTCCAGGAGGAATCCCTGTCACTCGGAGGCAACAGGGTCTTGGGACTCCTGAGCTGACTGGCAGGGCTTAGATGGGGACTGCCATGTCCCCTTCAAGCTGGTATGCGTTTTAGTTGGTATGGAACTGTAGAAGAGGAAAGCTTTTCCCTTTTTCCCTTCTAGCTTTATTGGCTGGTCCAATAATTCATTGACATAAAACAGATAAACAGGAGAAAAAAAAGATTTAATTTCATACGTGCAGGAGCTCATCGAAATATGAGACTCAAAGAAGTCACCAAAGCAGGCAGCTTTTACACCTTTTAGACAAGGAAACAAATTTGTGACGAATTGACAAGACAAAGGGTTTTTGGACTTGGGGTAGCAAATTAGAGGAGGAGAAACAAGGTTTGTTTATATAGCCTTCTTGGCCCTAAATTCCCTGTCTTTGGTGATAAGGATGCCTTCTACCCTCCTGTCTGGGGAGGGTACCTTTCATGTGGGAGATTAATTTCCTGCTTTCAGGGGAACAAAAGAGGGTCACAGTGTCCTTCTGGCACTGGCTGTTTCTTAAGCGACTTTAATTCAAAGTAATAGGCCAAAGTGGCATGTTTTGGGTGGCACAATCTCCCCGCTTCACAACCCAAACCAAATCACAATGAAGTTACTTAACTGTTGAGTACGCCTGTCTTTTACATTTCTGAACACTATGGGACGTAGATACTAGTCCCAGGAGGAGGAGGAGGAGATCTGCATGGAGCAAAATCACTCCCAGCTGTCACCAGTCCAAATCAGTTGCATTTCCAGCTGGCAGCAGACACGTGGGTGGGTCCAGCCTAGATCAGCCTAAATCAGCTGACAGCCAGCTAAGTAAATGTTTCTTGTCGTATGCCATTGAGATTTTATGGTTGTTTGTTTTGCATCGTAATTGTCACCAAAATTAACTGTCCCTTGCCTCTTGCATCTTATTCACCTCTACTGACATCAGGATAGTTGTGTTGGCTGGTAATGGTCACATTAGTGATGATTGCCATTCATTGTATTTATGGCTTTCCATGTGCCAGGTGCTTGACTTATTGCTATCTCTGATCCCCAATTTTATAGCTAAGTAGAATGAAATTCAGAGAGATGAGGTTCATCTAGTTGCTTTCTTGACATCTCCACCTTGTGTTCTCATAGGCATCACAAAACATTTGTTCAAAATTGAGTGCTGTATCTTGCCCTCCAACCTGTTCAACCCCCAGTCTTCCCCACCTCGATTAATGGCAATTCTGTCTTTCCAGTTGTTCGGGTACAAAACCTTGGCACTCTATTGGACTTTGTTCTCAGACCTCAAATCTTATTTGTCAATAAGTTCTATTGACTGTACAGGCTGTACATTTTAAATATTTACAAAATCACACTCTTCCATCACATCTACTGCTCCCACCCTCTTCCAGATAACCATCAGCTTTTGCCTGGATTATTGCAGTAGTCTCATCTACTCTGGCCACTTTCACATATGCATTGCTATCATTGAGTTTCCACATTGCATCTAGAGTAACTTCTGAAAAGGTCTATTAAATCATGTCGCTCTTGTGTTAAAACCATTCTCAGAATAAAATCCACAGTTCCTGCAATGGCATATAAGACCTACACAATTTTTCTCCAATGGAATGTAAGTTCCATGAAGACAGGGGTTATTATATTTTGCTCACAAATATTTCCCCGGGGGCTCAATAAATATTTGTTGATGGAATGAATGAAGCGGATCTTGAGTATATGTAGAAAATGGCAGAGAGAGAATTTCAGTCCTGTTGTATCTAAGGTGAGAGACACTACTTTTTTTTTTTTTTTTTTGCCATCCACCTAATGTTCAGCTTTTATGTATTGAAGACAAATATTTTGGTTCTTTCCCTAATGAGTTGTATATTTCCTTCTTTCTTCTGTGTTTAGTAAATTTTACCAGGTTAAAAAAATGAGTTGGTGGTCGTGGTGATGATGGGCTAGCGTGCTAAGGTGTTTCATTTAGGTATTAGGAGAGGAAAGTACCAAGTATGACTGTCACCTCCTCTCATAGCGGCAAACATCTCCACAGTAAGGTGGGGCTAGAAGGGGCTATGTCCGAGATCTTGCCTTTCCTCTTTGATGGTGATTTTTATATAAGCAAAAAACTTTTCCTTTGTACAATCTGAGAGCTGTGTTTTCTAAGCTTGTGGCAGAATGTGTCACAGCATTCCACCAGAAAATTAGGTGGTCTACTTAACTTTCAGTATTTCCTTTTATTCTCTCAATACCAGAGATGGAGACCCACTCCCTTTATAATAAGCCTTCATGTTGTGGAAATCATTATGAAGACACCTCCTGCCTTGCTTTTCTTTAGGTTGAAATAGTGTCAAATCATTGAACCTTTGATCCTCAATCCTATTTCTGAGTCTTTACTCATTTTCATTACTTTTCTGTAAGTCCTCTTGAAATTTCTCATGTATTAAAAGTTGAAGGGCCTCTACTGGCATTCTTCAGTAGGAGGTTTATCTATTTGTGTTTAATACAGCACAGACATGATTAATTATACAGACTCTTCTGAACCAAATGCTTAACTAGAATACAGATATAGTCCTAGTGTAAATACTATTATAATGTTGCTTTATGTCTTAGTTGATAGTTTTGACTTTTGGTTTTTATAATATTATTCAGTCAACTTTGGATCACTTAGAAAAAAAGAAAAAACCCACTCCTTTATGTACACACCACACTCTAAAACTATTTAGAATAGTTTTTTTTAAAAGATTTTTTATTTATTTATTTGGCAGACAGAGATCACAAGTAGGTAGAGGCAGGCAGGGGGGCAGGGAAGCAGGCTCCCTGCTGAGCAGAGAGCCTGACGGAGGGGCTCGATCCCAGGACCCTGAGATCATGACCTGAGCCCAGGGCAGAGGCTTTAACCCACTGAGCCACCCAGGCGCCTCTTTAGAATAGTTTTAAATAGCTCCCAGGGCCCTGTGATCTCTGTACCATTGTAGTTTTTAGATTTAGAGCACTAAGCTTTTAATTTATGAATGAACTCATGATTACAGTATTACAGGGATATTGCAAAAAAAAAATCATCAGGTCCCACCAAAAAACATGGAATTCCATGATATTTGCATTGCTTCCATAGGTATCACCAAACCGCTTCCTTTTCATTGGGCTAAGAGACGCTATGATCTGGAAACAGAATTTTCAGAGTTTCCTTATAAATGCAATCCATGCATGCCCCCTCCTCTAATATAAAGGCAATGAGTCAACAGCTTGTGTTTACTTTCTGATCTTATGTTTTTAAGAATTAAAGAGATAATGTGCATCACTAATATAAAGGCCAATCACAACATTATTTCTGTTTTGTAGATTTAACCAGTAAGAAAATTCTTGGATTGGGGCACCTGGGTGACTCAGTCAGTTGAGAGTCTGATTCTTGATTTTGGCTCAGGTCATGATCTCATTGTGATAGGATCAAGCCCTGCATCAGGCTCCATGCTCAGCATGGGGTCTGCTTGTCCCTCTTTCTGTGCTCTTGTCTTACACACTCTCTCTCTTTCTGTCAAATAAATAAACAAACAAAATCTTAAAAAGAAAAATCTTGGATTATCCTTAAAATGTAGTAATAAGATGCACCTGGATAAGTCGTTAAGAGACTTGAAAACTTGAGGGGCACCTGGGTGGCTCAGTCGGTTAAGCATCTGCCTTCAACTCAGGTCATGATCCCAGGGTCCTGGGATGGAGCTCCACCTGGTCAGGCTCCCTGCTCAGCGGGGAATCTGCTGCTGCTTCTCCCTCAGCCCCTTCCCCTCTGTGCTTATGCTCCCTCTTGACCTCTGTCTCTCTCAAATAAAATCTTAAAAAAAAAACAAACTTGCAAGATTGATTGATGGGAGTAGATAACTTGACTGAATTGTTCATTTTGACATCCATATTCTCATAAAATAGAAATGAACTTTGGGGGGAAATAAATTTGGGGAGAAAGGGAAGAGACACTTTTCTGTAAGTCCCTCTTTGGCTTTGAGGAGATGTTTTCTGAAAAATGTGCTTTCCCTTTGTTTCCAGAAGAATTATTTTATGACCTGATTGATTTTCCATAAATGAAATTTCAGAAGTTCAGTCAGTTTACTTAGAGGACACTTGATTCCATGTTCAAGTTCTTTCCTCATTAAATATCAATGAATTGCCATTAGGTACATCTGGGAAAACTTTGATTAGATAAAGCCCAGCTGATCATAACAATTTTTTGAATCTATAGGTATATTATGGAAATTTGTTTTATAGAACAACCAGAGACAGTGCATTTTGTTGGTTTTGGAAGACCGGACTTTTTATTGCTGTTTCAAAAGAGAAGATTCTAATACGTGAACTAGATCTAGTGTAGTCTACTCTAACCTCGGAATTTTAGGTATTTTTTTAAGATTTATTTATGTATTGATTTGAGAGAGAGAGAAAGCACATAGAAGGAGAGGGAGACGCAGGCTCCCGCTGAGCAGGGGGCCCAACGACATGAGGCTTGATCTCAGGACTCCGGGATCATGACCTGAGCCAAAAGCAGATGCTTAACCGATTGAGCTACCCAGGCAGCTCAAGCACTACTTTTCTGATAGTCACAGTCCTATCCAGCTAAAGGCAGGGAACATAGATCCTACTACCTCTTTACAAGATATGGATGGATGCTTTTGGAACACCTTGAATTTGTAGGCCAAAGTTGTTTTTATTTACTTTTTTCTAGAGATAGCATGCATAACTTAATATTCTCAAACTAATTTAGGGATGTAAACAAGTTTCATGACCCAAGGGGAAAAGCAGACTTCTTTATCAGCCACCTGAGGGCACAGTCTTGGAAGTTAATGAGTAGTATGCCGTATGACACTGTTCTATAGAGTACTGTTTCTCATGCTTTAACATACATACAGATCACCTGAGGATCTTGTTTAAAATGTAAATTCTGAATCTGTAGGTCTGGGTGCGGAGCAGGTCTGGAGTTGGTCCGTAGATTCTGCGTTTCCAGTAAGTTAGCGGGGGATGCTGATGCTGTAGGTCTGCGCTAAGCCATACTTGTATTTTCCCCTACTGTAATTTGGAGCCTTGTATTGCTATATAGTAGCATATTATATAACAATTAGTAATAAATAATAATTTTATTTACTAATGGTGGAATATTCAAGTAATACAACGTGAATAAAGTGCCAGCACGTAGTCACTACAAGTAATTCATCGATAAATCCTGAATCGACTGGTGAATTCTTCTGGAGTAGCATATCACCGAAGTCAGTCCTGTATTAAGGGCAACCACATGGAGTCTGAGTTGTGCTCTGCTCGCCTACCGTGGGTGTCATTTACACAGAGTGGGATATGAGCACTGACTCCTGGAGTTGTGAAATACAGGGGCCACGAGTATTCTCTAAAAACAAATTATAAAGAGAAGGAGTTTTATTTCGAAACGTCATCCTAATTTTCTCTACTGTTGTTCCTTCCATTCATTTGGTTTTAAATTCTCAGTCTTCATTTGGGTCCTACTTTTGTCAGTTCATTGACTTCTGACTTCTAGCATTGGATGAAACCCCATTCTGCCCCTCCCCACCCCAAAGTCCCACCCCTCTTTTCCCAGTTCTTATCCTTCTATCAGAGATCTTGGTCACAGATAGTAGGTACTTAAATATTTTTGTAGAAGTCATAGCAAACATATAGAGGGACTTTATTTCAGCGCTGCAGGTCACACACGGGACTGAGGCTGAGGAAGGAAGGAGCCTTGTGGATGGTTCTGCGGCCTTTGCTACGGTCCGGAGTATATTTCACATTTTTCTTTCAGAAGCAGGCCATTGTATGCGGAAAGACTATTCTCAATTTTTAAAATTAAATAATGTGCTCTGGAAACAATAGTGACAGATTTCCTGAGAGAATATTGGATTTAGAAACTACCAGGTGTACCCGGTGCGATGGTCCCTGAAGGGCACGGCTGCTGACAGCACCGAGTTCTCTGGAGTGGCTGCCCACTAGGATAACTGAAAGCAGTTTAGCAAAGTATATCCAGTTGATGATTTATAAGTGCATCTCAGATGTGCATGTGACTTTCTTTCATCCCAAACTTCACAAACCCCCATTTCTGCCACTTTTCCAATCAAAAGTAATGTAAGGACACCCAGATTTAAATGTGGTGAACTCAGAATGTAAACTCAATGTTTTCCATTTTCCTCTTCTTCTCATTTCTCCCTCCGGACCTTCTGAAGTCTGGAAGAATTTGCACAGAATTCATACATTTCCCTGGTTGTATCCCTTCGCTACTGTGGTGTAATAAGCCACCCCAGAACTCAGTGACTTAGACAGTAAAATGCATGATTGCTCGCAAGTCATCAGTTAAGTGCTCCTTGCGGTCCCAGCTGGATTCACTTAGGTGTCTATAGCACTTCGGATGTGGCTGAGGCTCACTCACACGTCTGGTAGTCATCTGTCACTGGTACAGTCTAGGATGACTTGTGCTGGGATCACTGGGCTCTCCTGCAAATGATCTTTCATCCTCCAGCACGGTAGCCCAGACTTGTTCAGGTGGTAGAGGCCAGGTTCCAGAAGAATTTGTGGAAGAGCGCTCAGCCTCCTGAGGCTCAGGCTCAGAAAGATACCTTCCCTGTGGTTCATTCTCTGGGCCAAAGTAAATCCCAAAGCCAGAGCCAGTTTCAAGAGTTGGGGAAATAAATTTGACCTCTGGATGGGAGTTGCTACAGAGGAACATTGCAAAGGCTGTAAATACGGGGAGAGTGAAGTGTGACCGTCGTTTTCGCAATCATTTTACTCCACTGGCATTGGAGGAGATGTCTCAGATTGGTCTGAAAATCCCTGCCGTAGCTCACCTCTTTCTATCTACTTTAGTTCCCCAGGTTGGTGAGCATCAAGCCCTTGGCTTAGATCCCCAACCGGGGGTCTAAATTTCCTATGACAGCTTCAGATCGTGATGGCTGCATACTCAGTTCTCCTTTCCTTGATAACAGGTTCTATCTGGGTGTCCGTTCTGTGTCTTGGACAATTTTGAACTACTGCCGTACTCCATTTACCGTCACGGTTACTACCACTGTAACTCAGTTAACATATTACTGTCCTAGTCCATCTTTTGTCTGTCTCTGCCAGTTAGATGATACGGACTTTGAGAGAGGGATTTTTGCCTCTTAATTATTGCTATAGCTCTGGCACTCAGACCAGTGCCTGGAACAAGGCAAGCCCCCAGGGAAGTTAGTTGAGTTAATAAATGATGGAATGGGAGGATTCAGAGAGCTGGCCCCCCTCAGAGCCATCTACTTCCACAGCTCCCTCCTGTTTTGGATCTCTACCACTTAAGTTTCAGCCCTCTGAAACATTTGGGTCTTAATATGCCTGCTAAGTCTTTATAATTAAAATCAAAACAGTTTGTCTATCAGATTTATGGCTCTCAAGATGGAAAGCTATGGCTCTCGGAAATAATGCCTCTGCTGTTGCCCTGTTTTCATTTTTATTTCTTTCAGAAATTCAGCTAACTTCTTGACTGTATTCTTTCCCTCCTTGAGGATGCTGACTGGTGGAGAGAAAAGCAGTGGGCTCAAGGAAGCTTACATGGGGGAAAAAAAAATCCTCAATATCTCAAAACATTGTTCTGCTTTACAAGTTAAAACTCAGCCATTTCTGGCTGATTCCAATTATGATGATTACTTAGAAGATTCAAAGTTGAGCTGAGCCATGCAATTTGATTGAATTAATTTCATTTTTTGGAATTTAAGGCAGAAATGTCCTGTTTAAACTAATTTGTAATGTATGAGATTAGACTGAGTGTCAGAATCACACACTGATCTTTTCCAAAATCTGGTCCCACAATTACTGTCATCATCTCGGCTGTTCTTCCTGCTTTTAGTTTATGCTTCTGATCTGTTTTGAAGGATGCCCGATTAGCTTTCTTCAACCTTACAAAATAATAAGCCACTGGTAAAAAACACCAGGTATCTTAACAATTACCCTTTAGAAATAAACCGGATTTCTTTTGTTGGGTGTTCAGGATTTGGTACAGAGTGGTCCGGACAACTTTTTCTTACCGGTAGTGTTTTAACCACCTCCACGTGACAAGTTTTATTGAAAACTGTCTGTCCTTGAACCACAGTGTATGAGGCTGTCAAGTGGGCTAGAGTTAGAGAATTTTGTATTGAACCTAGCAAAAGACGCCACACCAGCATACAGCAGACTCTAGAACAGACTCTATATTAAAGCCAGTCACAATTGATTCAAAAGGGGAAATACACATGTTACGGTGGTTACATAATAATAGACAAAAGCATATGGATAGGTTCTGTCTTCAGTGTCTTGGGCTCACAACCGCTCATGATCATTGTGCATCATTCACATGAGCCTGGTAAACCAACCAGCTTCTTAGTCTTCAAAAGTATTCTTACCTATTTTAAAAAGGAAGGAAACTGATATTTACTGGGAATTATTTATGGTGTGCTAGCTTCAACCCCACAGATGTGCCAGAAACTATGACCATTATGCTTCATGTAAAGTGCAGATAGTCTATCCTTTTTTTTTCTTTAATTTTATTTTTGTAGGATAATTGACACATAATGTTACATCACTCTCCTTTCTTACTTATTTTTCTTCTTTTGGATGCTATTAGCAAAGATTAGGTATTGACTGTATATAAATGTTACTCAAGATTTAGATTTGGAATACCAGTTGATGTTCCAAATCAGGTAAACTTCTACGTCTTAGAATTATGTAAAGTATGGTTCATGGGAATGTTTAGGTTTGTATATATAAATCTGGTCAGGTAAAATTGACTTTTCACATTCTGAGAGTAGGGAGAGAGTTTTAGGTAGCTGTACCACTCTACATTTTTTCATTTTGCTAAAACTTATGCATGTTTTATATTTAGGGATAGAGAGCAGACAGTTAACTTACAGATTTTTGCCAGGAGATCGGCATCTTCTTTGTAGACGCGTTTGATTGCTGCTTTTGTTTTTGGCAAGGTGCAGCAGAAACAGCAGGAAAATGTAAGAATAATAGGGGAAAATAATTCTAGTTGTTAGACACATATAAACAACAGGGAGGGTGGTACTTACCAAAGTGAAATCTCTACACTTGAAGATGATATAGAACAGTAAAAGCCAAGAGAAGACGGTATTTGAGGGAATTATGGACAAAAATTTATTCCCTGTATTTCATCTGAAACAAGAAAGAATCACAGAGAAAATATAATATTGTTGGAGCTGTAATGTGTACTCTGTTTCAGAAAAGGAGAATTGCTTTGTATCATAGCTTCTGAAACTAAAGTTTTATCTTAAAAGAATTGCTTGGTTTTTTTTTTTTAAGATTTTATTTATTTATTTGACAGATCATAAGGAGGCAAAGAGGCAGGCAGAGAGAGGGGAAGGGAAGCCGGCTCCCCGCTGAGCAAAGGGCCCAATGCGGGGCTCGATGCGGGGCTCCATCCCAGGACTCTGGGATCATGACCTGAGCCGAAGGCAGAGGCTTTAACCCATTAAGCCACCCAGGTGCCCCGAATTGCTTGTTTTTGAAACGGGGCATCTGTAAAAGTATTTGCCGCTTAGGAACAGAAATGGCACCTTTGCGCTAATCGATCACCAGACATCTGAGCACTTTCTGCATACGAGGTTCTGTAGTAGACACCGGTGCACTCTGAGTACATTGGAAAGCATGCCTCATCCTGAGGAGAGAATTACTTGGACAAATCTTCCCTTGGTTTCCAGAATAATAGCCTTTTTGGGTTTTCTTTTTCTAACTCTACCGCTTTTTGTTATTTTCATCTTTGGGGGGCCCTCTTCCGTCTTATCCTCTTGGTGTCAGTATTCCTCAGTTTCAAGTAAAATCTCTCGTTTGATGATCCCATCCTTTAACGTTACCTCCTATCCATGTATTGTGTTGATGACACCAAAAATTGTTTGTCTAAATTGAACACAGATGGCCTAAAAATCCTGTCCTACACCCATCAGGGTGACTGTATCATTTATGACAAAACTGAACCTGCAGGGGGAACGAAAGGCGCTTCTCAGTAATTTTTTCTGGGGCAACAGTAAGAAGCCAAAACTGTCCTGGGCAAATCTGTAGACAGGGTTGCAGTACCTCAGTCCCGCAGCCTATTGGATACTCCTGCTTGGGTGTCTTTTAGGCATGTAAAATACGACAGGTTGGGAGAACTCAACTTCCTCTCCTTCCAGATCTACTTCTCCTGCCTTCTCTACCTAGACACAATTCTCCCTGGTTGCCCAAGCCAGAAATATGGTCAGTGTCCTAACGCCTCTGTCTCTAGCCATATCTATAGATGTCTCACTCTCTTTATCACTCCTCAGTTAAGAATCTTCCAGACCTCCTCCAGATTTCCTGCAGAAAGAGGTCTAAATTCCTTAGGGCCTGAAAACCCTCCATGACTTGGCTCTTGTGTGCCTTTCAGCCTCTTATGCTGTCATTCCTCACTGAAGGCACAACTTGGTGGTGTCCGTTCCTCCCTGGAGGGGCCGGGAATTGCCTTCTGTCCTCCTTCATTCTCTCATCTGTGATCGTTCTGCAGATCGCTTACTGGCTGCTACTTCTCTAGAAGTAGTTTTCTCTAGAAAACTCTTCCATAGCCTTTCTGGAACATCTGCATTCATTCTTCCTTAAAGACTACTTTTGATTATAATAATTCCCTGAAGTATTCAATTCGGTATTATGTTTTATTAAATTGATGCAACATTTACAGACAGGGACACATGCAAGTCTCAATTGAACTGTTAGATGAGTTTTGACGAACGTATGCACCCATTTATTGCAACACTCCAGTCAAGACATAAAACATTTATACTCCCCTGAAAGTTTTCTGATGCTCCCTCTGGGCCACCAGCACAATCCGTAGGCAACCACTACTCTGATTTTTATTGTTACATATATTGATTTTGCGTGTCTCTAATTTCATATAAATAACCTACTTTCATTAAACAACAAACCAATATACATGACAGTGTATATAAAAGACAGTGACTTTTATAAAAGACAGTACTTTATTAGATTTTTAGTGAACACAATCGATATAAATGCATAATGATGAAATTTTAAAAAACATAGTGTGCTTGCTGTAAGAGTTACAGATTAGTCACTATAGTATAGGCTGGTTTTACATTTTCATAGGCTGCTTAAAGCCTGTGTTTTTGGAATTGAGTAGTATTTTTTTTCTTTCCTAAAACTGAGGAAGTAAATGGGTGTCTGCCTCATTCAGCAAGATTCTGCTTAATAAGGCGCACTTGTAATGTTAGAAAATATGCCAACTATGAACCAGAATGCATGTAACTTGAGCAAAACCCTAATGAGCTCTGTCGGGGCAATTGTGCATTAGAATTCTAATAAGGAGAAGCTAATTGTCAGCCAAATTCATAGTCAAAGGAGGAGAACCAGTGACTGTATTAATGTCGAGATTGGGGACTATACTGCCTATTAGGATGAAAACCGAGTGTGTTTTCACACATTGCTTCTTGATCGAGGCTACTTCTAGAACAAAGGTTTCTGCCTGGGAGTAGGGTGGGGAAGGTTTTTTTTTTTTTTGTCAAATGGCAAAGCAAACGGATTCAAAGGTGTGCAAGAGCTTCATCCAGCTCACGACTAGAAATTGTCCCACGACACTGAGAACAGCGTCTGGCATAGAATAGACACTAAATAGTAACAGCTAATAAATAAATGAACAAATCATTTTGGTTTTTCTTAATGCTCGGGAGTAGCTGTTGAATTTTTGAGTATGCTATCCTATTTAATAATCTTGCACGGAAAAGGAGTGCTTTCATTGCTTACAATAATATCTGTTCAGCTCTCCAGTGAAGTATTGTGTGGAGAAAAATGGAATGCTTGAGATTTGTGGAGGGGCTAATGAGCCTTGCTGGTATTAGTGAAGAAGTCTTTAGAGTTTTAAATGATCTGCAGTTGGAACCAGCCTCCTTCCACATGACACAGAGGTGAAAGCAGCCAGCAGTTTTGCAGCTTGTGCACAAAGCTCTGTGTTTCCAGCCCCACCAACAGTTCATTCCCTCTCAGCCTCCGTCTCCACACACACACACACACACACACACACACACACTCACTCTGCCCTTCAATTGTTAGCCTCTGAAGGGCTATACTTTCGGAAAAAATACTATTTTCCATTTTCCTCAAGGTAACCTATAAACCGTCCAAATACCCCATATTTTTGTGAAACTGCTATAGATCTGAAAAAATAGGTATTGACTGAGGCAAGGGACTAATTCTGACACTTCCTTTTAAGAATCGGGGGTAGCAGTTTGTCATACCACGTGGACCCGTCCGTTAGCTGGTGTCTGTCGCAGCTTGCAAAGTCACTTAGCATCTGAGGGACTTTAAAAAAATCGCACGAGTGGCTATCACCTGCACAGCTGTCGATCCCAAAGGGGATCTGTTGTCTATTCGGTGAGCAGGTAGTTTGTTTATGCTTCACGGGGAAGCTCAAAGCCTAGTAAACTAATTATACATGTTTATTAAATATGGAAGATAGGTCATTTGGGAGTTTGATAGAGGATATTGGGTAGTGGAATTAAAAATATAAGATGAATTATTTGGACGGAAGGGAAGGGGTGTGACTTGCTGATTAACTTTGATGAAGTCACTTGGTTTTCTAGGGCGTCGAGCCTCTTGTTCATAAAAGGAGAGGGTCATGTTATTCCATCACTGAATCCCTATCTTTAGGGGGGCCAAGGTGTTGTAAGCAGTTTCCCCTCGCAATGAGAGTGAGATGGGAGCCAGTTTCGTAGGAAGAAGTGTGCATCCACTTAAACCAAAGGGACAAGCACCAGTTAACAGGAGAAAAAAAAAAATCCTCTCTTTTTGGAGGAAATTGGAAAAAGCCTGTGCAGTAACCAAGGGGGGTTAATTCCTTGGGTCTTGTTACAGCCAGTAAGATGTTCTGTTCAGGTCTCAGGGATGATTAAATAACCTTAACATTTCTTTGTATTGGGTGGTGGGTAATGCAAAAAGGGACTGTTAGACTTCTCCAGTGGGACAGTCATGAGAGGCGGAGAGGCCATGGGGAGGAAGGTGGGAGAGAGAATAGAAAGGGGGCGATGAAAACCAAACAGGTTCACATCAGAATCCAAAGGGCTTGTTTCCGAGGGCTACGCAAGTTCTTCAAGCACTTTTAAGTACAACACAAAGGCAACTAGTTACTTTATAATTATAAATTTGTTCTGGCCAGGGAAATGAAGTGTTCTTATGGAGATCTTTTCTGCTAGGCACGTAGAGTTGAAATGTAGGAAAACAGAGCAATGAAAGCAGCTCATGCTGTGTGGGGGGCGGAAGCACTGCCATTATCGAGCGCCGTGGGCCCCAAGGGCTGGGGTAGATGACTCTTAAGCATTAGTTCATATTTTTCCAATTAGGCATAAGTTGTGTTGCTTTATGTGTTACAAAAGACTTAGTCATTTAGTCCCCATAAGGAGTATTTTGTCAAAAGCAACGATTATAGCCAGAAACAAAGGAGCCCGTAACTGGATTATAGGCCTCCCCCCATTCTAACAGGATTCAGCTCCATACACAGCTAATTGTGATGTAACAGTGATAACTTTTGGAACCCAAATATTTGTCAATAAAGGAGGAGGCTGGCAAGATATGAGTGAAATGATGGTTGAAGAATTAAAATGTAATACATGAAAACTTGTATCAAACTGTCTAATTCAGCAGAGATGAAATGAAAAGATTCGTAGCGTGAGCATTTAATATTTAACTTCAATTTTTTCATAGCCTTGTGTTTGTTCAGCCTGTATGGGTTTGTCTTCCTGGGTCTTGGTTTCCATTTATAGGCCTGAGACTTGGAAGACGTACCTCCAATACATAGCTCCAAATTTCAACTTGAGGTTTAAATGAAAGAGTATTTTTTAAAAAATATTTTATTTATTTATTTGACAGAAAGAGATCACAAGTAGGCAGAGAGGCAGGCAGAGAGAGGGGGGAAGCAGGCTCCCTGCCGAGCAGAGAGCCCGATATGGGACTTGATTCCAGGACCCTGGGATCATGACCTGAGCCGAAGGCAGAGGCTATAACCCACTGAGCCACCCAGGTGCCCCAAAAGAGTATTTATTATATCACAGTGTTGTTTTAGTGTGACATCTATGTTCCATGCCCACTCACATCGACATTATCTATTGCCCTCAAAAGGAGAAAGAATATCCCACGGTCATCGTTCTAAGATTGAAGAGATCTCCAGATCACTGAAGTGGATCAGGTGCTAAGAGCTCTGTAGTCATCCCACGTGTGCTTGTCTGCTTGATTCCCACAGACCAGGCTCCTCTAGGGGCAACCACAGCAGACCCACCACCCTGTCACATGGGAGGGCAGTCTGGGTGTGGTGGCCGTCACTCACTCATTTGCAGTAGGACACGGTGTCGGTGAATGTAATACGGGCTTTCCAAAAACAGTTATGTTTGAGACCCACCACTTGGACCAATTACCTATGCTCCCCATATGAAAACAGCAGAAATGACAATAATGCAACCATAGGCTTGTTGTGGAAAAAACTGGATAATGAATGTGACAAGGCTGAGTAGCTGACACAGAGCAAGTCCCTGCTTTTGCCAAGGGCAACGTCACCAGCCGGCTGGGGAATTAACCCTTCGGTTCATGTGCCCTGCGGTGTTTCGTGTATGTGTGCTTCTCACTCGGGTCCCGTTTGAAGTTCTTCCTCGGTAGAACCCTAATTGAGGACGTCAAGATGTTTGTCGATTTTTTTTCCCCCCTAGAACGAAAAGTCAACACTGAGCAGCATGGCTGAGTCCGTTGGGAGCGGTGTTTGCTGCCTTCTCATTTCATCTGCTCATGAGGTCTCTATATTCCTCATCAGGCCACCTGCCGTGGTGGGGTGGTGCTGTAATACTTGAAAAATCATTGTATGGCAAAATAATATTTTTGAAATGTCAACCTTTGTTGCTTTTCCTCGTATTTCCTTTTATCCTTACACTCCCCTGTGTTAGGACAATTAGGTAAAATGCCTAATGCTGTATTCACAGCAGGCAGCAGAAGTCGGTCAGTTATGGGTGTTTGGATTCTAAAAGCTTCCTTTTTAGAGGGGATGACAAAACCCAGGGCATAAACAAAGACTTTGGAAGCATTAGGAAGCCATTGAGTAAGTCTGTCCTCCCTTCAAGGTTAGATAGTTGCCCAGAATGGGGCAGGGAGAGTCCGAGGGGTTGGCAAAAACTTGGTTTTGAGGTTTCAAGGGAAGGGGACTTGGGACCCACTGGTCACCACTTTGCACTAAAATCTTAGGTAGGATTGTGGAAAGCAAGGATAGAGGACACTTGCTGTTCATGTCTGCCTCCTCCCTTCGCTAGAGGGAGTGCGGGGAAGCAGGAGACATGACTGTGGAGGAAAGATGGCTGATCTGAGAGCCTGCCACAGAGTTGCCTGGTGCCCCGTGCAGGCAGGAGCTGCAGAGTAGTATACTCCATGGCCCTGACAGTGGCCTTAATCAGGCTCACATGCTTCCTGCACCTGAAGAGGCCCTGTGGTCCGGACAAGGGTTTCAAACTGTGACCTGTGGAGACACCCTGTGTGCATGTACACGCGTGTGTGTGCACACACACACACGATGGCCACGTGAACAACAGGAACCATCATGAGAGAGGCTTGCATTCACCCCCAACACCTTGTCACTCTGCTGGCTACCTACCTTTGGGGAATTTCCTGACATTCAGTTGCTGTCTGCTGGTCGGCTGAGAACTCAAAACAATACAGGTCCAGATAGAAGAGGTCCTCTGTTTGGGGAATGACATTGGTATCTGTTCTGGTACAAACATCACTGGGGGGACTGAGCAGCAAAGAGTATGCCAGGAATAAAGCAGAACAAGCAATCTGATCGAGATTGGATTCCAAGGTAAGGCAGCAGCGCTGACAAAGGAAATGAGAGAGATCTGTCTTTGGCAAGAACACATGCATTCCCAGCCTGTGTGCCAGAAAAGACAGATAGTTGGTGCAGGTCTTTCTGGGTAGCTGTAGTTCATTTAAAAGGCAGATGAGGCCAGTTTCTTCCTGGCCTGTGTCACCCAGGAAAACACGGGAAGTAATGGAGCTCTGCAGCAAGCCAAATGAGAGCTGAGGGGTGCACTTTAGTGGCTGGTTTCTGAGAATGTGTGTGTGTGTGGACATGGTATTGACTTGAAAGAAAATACCATGTGCCGCAGGCTTGTAACCGCGGCCAGTTGTGGAGGGCACTCTCATTTGGAATGGCATTTCTAGAACCAGAGTGGTCACAAAAATCCCTCTTCAAAATAGCGATTCCTAAGCACGACCTCAGATCTATGGCCTTGGTGTCTCCAGGGCAGAGCCTTCAGATTTACATTTTCTTTTTTTGTGAGGGAGAGGAGGGGCAGAGGGAGAGAGAATGAGTCTCAAGCAGGCTCCGTGCTCAGCGCAGAGCCCAACGTGGGACTCAATCCCAAGAACCTGAGATCACAACCTGAGCCAAAACCAAGAGTCGGCTGCTTAACCTACTGCACCACCCAGAGTCTCCTCATTGCGATTCTTTTTGAACACTCGACTGGGAATGAAACGATGAGGGCACGCTCATTGGACAGTAGCCACAGCTAACATTTCTATAGGTCCTTTGGGCTTTTAAAATGTATGATCTTATTTAATATTCATAGCTTGGAGACACGGGTTGTAGGAAACCCATTTAGTCGTGGAGTTGCAGCCTTGGAAGTATTGGTTGGGTAGCTTATCTAAAGTGTCCGGCTGGAAATCCGCCAGTGTGTCTTGCTGCTTGGAGGAATGGTATCATGGGAGTAAACACTGAGCTGCACTTCTCAAACCTCAGTGTTCACAGACATCATCTGGGGATCTTGATAAAACACAGATTCTGATTCAGTAGGTCTGAGGGGGGGCCCGAGGGCCTGAGTTTCTGAGGACGTCCACGTGCTGCTGTGGTCCTGCTGGCCACGCTTGGAGAAGCAAGACATTCCCCTAAGGTCATCCTCATGTCCCTGATGTGTGTCAAGCAGACCAGCTGCGTTTAGGCTTATGCGGACTCCCCGAAGGGCAGAAGATCTTTGCTTTCTGGGAGCAAGTATAAGTGATCCTTGGAGACAATATACCCCAGTAAACTCTCTTACCTGCATGGTAAGGGAAAGCCCAGCTTGTTTTAATTAAGCAGATTGAATGCAGCTGGGTGCACCCTGCATGCTCTTCCGGGATTGGGAACACTGGAGTTCAGTAATCTATGCGCAGCAGAGAAACTACCCTGGATATGGTTTAATATCGCTGGTGAGGAGGCATTTTAGGGTGTTGTAGATATGCCTGTAGTCATTACCCTGGCAGAGGAGAGCTGCTTAACAGAGATGCCCAGTTGATAGAATGCTACATAAACCAGCTTTCAGGATACTTTTGGTGATGATATCCGGATGAAGTCGGAGAGACGACACACCAGAAATACATAGACCAATATTCCATTATCAGTCTTGGAACCGTCCAGTGAGATTCTCACTTTATCCATTCTTTGTCATAAAAGCCAAATGAGCAAGTGTAAGCTATTACTTCAGTCTGTAATTGAAAGGCCGTGTGGCGTAGAGATTTACTGAGTATCTGCTGTAGTATCAGTCATATTAAAAATAAATGCTCAACCGCACACACTCTTAGAAAAGGATGTCTGTGTATGGTCAAGCCTCCACGTACACAGGAAAATATATCTGAACGTGAGAGAATTGAACTACAGTTCATTGGTCTTTAATAAAGTTATTTAGCTCTAATCCTTAGGTACATATAAGAAAATCAGAAGTGCTTGATTCAGATAGACACTGGGTAAAATGAAAAGACAAAAAAAAAAGGCCTAGACTTCCAGAAAAGTAATGCTGCACAGGCTTTATCAAATCCTCCCTATCAACACTGTAATTCTCAATAAAGCTCAGCATGACAGTTCGAAATAAAACAGGGACATGACAAGACAATAACTCTGGGAGCATTAGAGTAAGGTTCAATATGTTTCCCTTCCCCCCTTAATGCTCTCCCCGGCGTCCTCCTGAAGCCCCTGAAGGAGCCAAAGCGGTAGTAGGATCTATCCCTACATGTATGGGCACTGATTTTCTTTTCTTCCTTTTGTGGCTTCTTAAACCAATGTTGTGGTTATTGAATTCTCTTGCAACACCTTAGCCCGGAAGCGGGAAGGGAAGCGTGAGTTACCTGTGATGACAGCAGTGCCCTGTGAACAGGCAGCCGTGCTAGCACCTCCCTGGCCAACAGTACGCGTCTCTCTGGCTCATGAGTCTGCTGGCTGGCTAGGAGTAACCTTCTCTGGATTGGGCTTGGCTGGGTTGGCTGCAGCCTCCTCCCGGGACTCAAGTCAATGAAGAGGTCCTAGTGGGCAAGTGGAAACACCCATGAAGCTCTTAATGCGCGCTGCCACGTCAATGCTGTTTTGTTGGTCAAAGAAAGGAACATGGCTGAAGCCGAAGTCAGTGGGTGGGGAAATTAACTCTATGAGGATCGTCTTCAAAGTTTCAGGGCCCAGGTATAGGACTGATGACAATGTGGGTTCTTTTAAAAAAAAAAAAATTATTTATTTGAGAGAGAGAGAGAGAGCATGAGAAAGGAGAAGGTCAGAGGGAGAAGCAGACTCCCCGCCGAGCAGGGAGCCTGATGATGCTGGACTCGATCCAGGGACTCCAGGATCATGACCTGAGCTGAAGGCAGTTGCTTAACCAACTGAGCCACCCAGATGCCTGATGTGTGTTCTTACTGTAGTATATTTTGGTAGACAGAAGGACCTGAAACTTAGATTTTTTTTTTTTTAAGAGAGAGAGAGAGGGAGAGAGCTCACCTGTCTGAGTGAGCATGGGGAGGGGCAAAGAGAGAATCTTTATTTATTTATTTGACAGAGATCACAAGTAGGCAGAGAGGCAGCGGAGAGAAAGAGAGGGAAGCAGGCTCCCCACCAAGCAGAGAGCCCGATGCGGGGCTCAATCCCAGGACCCTGGGATCATGACCTGAGCTGAAGGCAGAGGTTTAACCCACTGAGCCACCCAGGTGCTCTGCAAAGAGAATCTTAAGCAGGCTCCATGCTCAGCACAGAACCCAACGTGGGGCTCCATCTCACGGCCCTGAGAGCATGATGTGAACTGGAATCAAAGGTCAGACCCTTAACCGACTGACCCTTCCAGGCGCCCCTGAACTTCCATCTATTTTAAGCAAAAAACGTCTTGGGTAGGAAGGAAGAGAAGACAGTGATAAGTAGAGTTGTCCAACAATACACAGGATGCTCGGTTAAATGTGAATTTCAGATAAACAGTATTTCTATATAGATAGGTGTCTTGCGATATTGTTTGGTTCATGGTAAACTGGTCTGCGTTGGATAGATGTGATATTTTGGACCCATATGTGTACCAAATGTTGATGCTTTATCTGAAATTCAAATTTAACTCCATGTCGTGTTATTCCCTTTACATAAATCTGGCAACCCTGAGGATGGGACTGTTGAGCCAAGGGCACCTCCCAGAAGTTAAGGAGGGACAGTTCTTAGATAAAATGAGCCTTGCACACCTGTCCTGTTGCTTGCCTCCCAAGATGTTTTACAACTTTGATAGCTTTGTTTTTGCCCGTTTCCCACCCGGGAGCATGGTTTTTGGCAGAGACAAGACTCGGCCTGTGCCAGTGTGGTAAGCAGCTAGCGGCCTTTCCGAGAGATGGGGCCTCTGAATGACGGTCCACGCCCATGCGGTACTGGCTGTTCAGTATTTTTATTTTCACTCCTGCTCATTGGCCGACATGAAGGCACCCGAGTGTGCGTTAATGCCGTAGGCCCACTGAGAAAGCTGATAATGTGGAGCCCAACAAGGCATTAATCTTTTAATGTGCCCCCAAATATTTATTTAAAAGTTCAAGTAAGCATTATGGGACGAAAGGGCAGAACATATAACCCCCTCAGCAAATATGAAAGCCGGACGGTCACAGGAGCTCTGTTCCTTGGAGAGCAATTTGAAGTGTGTCTATTCTCATCTGTTAATTTTTTATTGCTAACTAATAAATGGTGCCAAACTTAGTGGTTTCAAACAACAGTCGTGTGTTGTCTCAGAGTAGTGCGGGTTCCGCAGGGCAGGACCCGGTTTTCAGCTCAGCGAGTCATGGATTGAAATCTCGGGGTCTGCCAGGCCGAGTTCTGTGGAGACTGGCAAAAAATCCGCTCTGAGTGCATTCTTGCCGGCAGAATTCAGTTCCTTGTGGTTCAAGGACTGCGGTGTCCATTCTCTTGCTGGCTGCCAGCAGAGGCCGCTCTCCGCTCCAGATGCCTCCTCTGTTCCTTGACATGCGGCCTCCCTTATTCTTAAGCCAGCAATGGCACTTCTACTCTCTGACTGTCTTCTGCAACCAGCCACAGAAAATTCTATGCTTAAGGGGCTCATCTAATTAAATCAGGGCCTGCCTCAATGCTATCTGTACCTTAAGATGGACTCACTGGAAGATTCCTTTACAATAATGCCTAGTTCAAGGCTGGAATAGTTGGGAGAAGGTGAGTTCACACCAAGGGCCTAGGATCTTGGAATTCTGCCTACCATGCTGACCATGCTTTCCAGGGGCTTCACGAGTTTCCCTCCACACAGGAGGCTCCTATCGGGTCCCAAATCCAGGTGTTCCATTAGCCAACTTTTTGCACTCTCTCAGAAAGGAGCATTTCTTTCTTCATTACCGTAATTTCCCAGGAACGGTTTGAGTGCCCCTTGTGATTGGTGTCCTGAGCAGCCTGTCCCAGATACAACCGTGCTCTACCATTCAGTGACTCCCTGTGTGGTGCGCTGCAGTCATTTTTCTCTTGCGGCCTTTTTTTAAAGATTTTATTTATTTATTTGACAGACAGAGATCACAAGTAGGCAGAGAGGCAGGCAGAGAGAGGGGAAGGGAAGCAGGCTCCCCGCGGAGCACAGAGCCTGATGCGGGGCTCGATCCCAGGACCCTGGGATTGTGACCTGAGCCTAAGGCAGAGGCTTTAACCCACTGAGCCACCCAGGCACCCCTCCTGCGGGCTTCTTTATTCCATATTATACATTATCTTCAATGGCAAGCAGGAAAAAATAACACAGAATTTTTTTTTTCTCTGTCTCTTCTATTTTCCCATGGCAAAGCGATTTGAAACTAGTTGGATTTCATGATTTACTTTTTTTCCCTAGTTAACTTCTGGAACCAAGATTTTCCTCCTATTTTGTATCATTTATATGTTAAAAATGCCACAATGGCATGAGCTACCCACACAGTCTTCTGCTGCAGGAGAGGTTTGCTGCCCTTATGCAGTTGTTCCTTGACGTCAGAAACTCATTCCATGTTAATTTCTTCTGTGATGACTAACACCTAAGGTTGATTTGCAGGCTTTCATTGTGCTACGGACATGTAGATGATCTATTTTTTCCTCAGGACTCAGTTTCACCACCACTCTTAAGTATTTCACATTCCATTTATTCCAGAAGATGGCGCTGCTGCTGCTTCTCCCGCAAAAGAGCTTGGTAAACTAGGAAGAAAGCCTCGGTAGGATATTTTAGCATTTCATAATAATGCACCAGGCATCCATATTGACAAAAATGTATTTCAAAAATGACATTTGAAAATATCTAGTACATTGCTTTTTCTCCTTATGTTCGGTTTAGTTCTATAGAAGAAAAGATCACAACTCCTACTCATTAAAAGAAATGTGTTGAGGTAGAAGGAGCGGAGACCTTCTGTGCTGTCCTGTTATCAGAATCAGGACTCAGTTGCTGACTGAACTGAATAGTTATTCTTATTTGAGAGGTGTGCAATGGCTTCTGATATTAGATAGAGACCCACGGAGGCCTTCTTAAGTGGTTCTACTTTGAATAATGTTGTCACCAACAGTTTTCACTTGAAGAATGAACAGTACCTATTGCTATTAATAGAAACTTGAGCTCTTGCTCTTAAATGATTTACCTTTTAGAGAGCTTTTTTAAAAACGACATTAATATGTCGAAGTATTCAATGAATGTCAGAGATGGGACGTTCTTTTATACCTGGAAATCTCACAATGGAATTTAAAATTTTGACTTCAGCTGTTCAGGTGCTGAATGCTTTATTTTTTAAATTTTTTTAAAAGATTTTATTTATTTGAGAGAGAGAGCATGAGTGCATGCGAGAAAGTATGAGGGGGTGAGGGGGAGGTGGGGGGAGGGCAGAGGGAGAAGCAGACTCCCTGCTGAACAGGAAGCCAGATGTGGGACTCAATCCCAGGACCCCGGGATCATGACTTGAGCCGAAGGCAGACGCTTACCTGACTGAGCCACCCAGGCACCTGCTGAATGTTTTACCAATGGATTAAATCCTATTAACAAGTACTTCCATTTGAGTCAATAAAGAGGTAGGGTACAGAGAAGTAAGGACTCAAAGTTGATACTAGTGATATGAAATCAAGGGAAAAAAGCTATTATTTACCTAAAAGAAGAGGCTCGGAAACAAATAAGTGACCCTGAATATTTTGGAAAGTAATCTATTTCCTTTGAAAATGTATTAATTCCATGAGTTACTCAACATACTGCTTATTTTTATGGCTGTAGATGTGCATATCCTAGCATATCTTTCTAAGAATTTGCAAAACTTTTGTCTATATCCAGCTAATTTGGCTGTATCTCCCGAGGCATCCTGATTTCATCAGCATGTGTTCATTTACTCGTTCTTCCAACAAATGATTATTGAGAGTCTTTCTCAAGGCCAGAATCAGTCTAGCTTCTCCATAGTCAAGAATGCCTGCTCTAATGGAACTTACCATCTAGTAGAGGGAGACAGGTATTATGGGTTCAGTTGTGCCCCCCAAAAAGGGAGCATGCTGTAGTGCTCACCCCCAGTATCTGTAAAGGTGAGTGACCTCATGCAGATATCGGTTCTTTGTAGATGTGGTCAAATTAAAATGAGGTCCAGGGAGCATGTCTGTCTTAGAAGAGCATTCAACGACTGATCTTGGGGGCTTGTGAGTTCAAGCCCCACGTTGGGTGTGGAGATAATTGATCAATAAAAACCAACTTAAAAAAACATTAAATTGAGGTCTGACTTGATTCGGATGGTCCCTAAACCAGTGGGCAGTAACCACCAGGAGGCAAGGAAGGATTCTTCACTAGAGCCTTCAGTGGGAGCATGGCCCAACTGATCTCGTTTTCATACTTCTGGGCTCCAGAACTTTGAGAAATTTCGCTTATCATAAGGCATCCAGTTTGTGGTAATTTGTTGTAGCAACAGTGGGAAAGTAATACAGCAAGTAAGAAAAATTGAAGTAGCAAGTTATTTAATATATGAAAAAGTGGTTTTGGAAAATAATGCTAGGAAGGGGAATATGGAACATCACACAAGTTGTACTTCTCCAAAAAATTTATTTACCTGAGAGAGAGAGAGATAGAACCGGGTGGGAGGGGCAGAGGGACAGGGAGAGAGTCTCAAGCAGACACTGTGCTCAACGCAGAGCCCGATGTGGGGCTTGATCCCATGACCCCAAGATCATGGCCTGAGCCTAAACCAAGAGTCAGGTGCTTAACTGACTGTACCTGGTAGGTGTCCCACAGGTTGCAGTTTTAAGCAGGGCCATCACGGTAGGCCTCCTGGAAAAGGTGATATTTGAACAAAGAATTAAAGGAATTGCTGGAGCTAGTCATGCAAATATCTGCAGAGAATGATGGTCCAGGCAGAGGAAGCAGCAAGTACAAAGGTCCCGAGAGGAGAGTATCTGTTGTACGGTTGTTTTAGTTTCTTAGAGTTACTGTAATAAATTACCATAAGCCAGGCAGCTTAAAACAACAGAAATATATTCTCTGACAATTCTAAAAGTCCGAAGTCTGAAATCAAGATGTAAATAGGCCACGGTCCCGCCAACAGTTTGAGACGAGAATCCTTCCTAGCCTCTTCTAGATGTGATGGCGCAAGGTGTTCCTTGCTTGTGGTTGCGTCGCTTTAATCTTTGCCTTCATCTCTGCATGACCTTCTCTTCTGTGTCTCCGGCTTGGCCTTCTCTGTGTATCTGTGTCTTCTTTTGTGTAATTTGTAAGGACGCTTTGTTGCTGAATTTAGCACCCCCCACCCCCGAGTAATCCAGAATAATTTCAGTCAAGATACTTAATTACATCTGCAAAGAACCTTTTTTCCAAGTAAGGCCACATTTATATTACACAGGACTCATCTTCTTGAGGCGCACCTTTCATGCCAGTACACGTGTGCTTGGATAACAGGCCGGAGGCCTGTGTGGTTCTAGCAGACGCATGGAGAGCAAGAGACGGAAGAATGCTGTCAGAAAAGAATCTGGGCAAAGAGTGAGAGCCATCACATAGGGCATCAGAGGTTGCTCTCTTAACCCTGCTTGTCACTCTGAGTTCAATGGGAACTCTGGAGGAACTGATCCCTTGACAAGCGTGAGATTACCTGCATTTTCTCCATGTTTTAAGAGCATTTGGTTGTGTGCTTCTGTTACTTAGTCATCAAGAATGAAAAGCTGTAATAATTTTCACTAGTATCTCAAGAAAAACAAAGAAGGTAAAGAATTGTCCCAAGTCAAATATTAGGACTAATATTTTCACCACTGCCCAACATGTCCATCAGACTGTTGGATCCCAGTTAGAGGGGGGAAAATAAGCCCCCTGGAAGGTGCAGACCAGCTTCTGCTTCCTGTTTTCTGCCTTTGAAGGTAGAAGTCTTTTAGGTCAAGACTTCCTGGTCATAGTGGCAGGTCAGTGCTTTCATCCAGCCTGTACTGGGGTCTTTCTTTATTGTCTACAACTGTGACTTCTGCCCACAATGACAAGCACTCAGAATCCACTCCCAGTGCAGAGAATAAGTCATTCCAGCACTGGAAGTTTTTCTGTCCCTGTTGACTCTGCATTTACTGCCTGTGGTCTTCTGCGCAAGCTGGAATTTTCAACGTGGCGTTATGGGCATTTCATGCTTGTTTGGTAAAAACATAATGATAAAATATAGTATCAACTGCAGCTGCTACTTAAAAAAAATCCAACTCCCTGCCACTACTAGTGCCCCCTAAGGTCTGTTCTCAACCCAGAAGCCAGAATGAGGTGTTTTGTTTTTGTTTTTTGTTTTTGGGATAAAAGTCAGTTTAGGTTATTTCTGTGTTACAACCCTCTAACAGCTCTGCATTTCGCTCAGTGTCAGAATCAAATTCCTAACAATGGACTAAGGGATCCGCCCCTGTCACTCTGCTAACTTCATCTCCTACCCTTCTCCCCCTCACTGACTGCTGCTGTTACGGGGTCCCTCGGCCTCCTCAGGGATCTTCAGGGGTCTCCAGCTCCCGTGAGCAGCCACACAACCGTTAGGCCCTTACCTGGCATCTGGAACAGTGCCTGGCAGATATTGTATATTTAGTAAATACTGTTTTTTTTTTAAGATTTTATTTATTTATTTGATAGAGAGATCACAAGTAGGCAGAGAGGCAGGCAGAGAGAGAGGGGGAAGCAGGCTCCCTGCTGAGCAGAGAGCCTGATGTGGGGCTCGATCCCAGGACCCTGAGATCATGACCTGAGCCAAAGGCAAAGGCTTAACCCACTGAGCCCTAGTAAATACTGGTTTAATTGGTGAACGTGATGCGCCTGACATACAGTGATATGTTATTAATACATTATCTCATTTTATTCTTAAAAGCAGAATGTGGTTTTATCTGTATTTTACACATTAGAAAACCGAGGCTCACAGAGGTTAAGTAAATTTCACGAAGTTATAAAAGGAAATGGCACAGATGGTACTAGAATCTGGGCGCTCTGTCTCCTGAGGCTGGGCTGTTACAGGTCTCCATTTTACGGACAGTACCGTAGGCACAGAAAGTTCATGTAATGTTTGCAAAGTCACGGTGTTAGAATGCAGTAGAGCCAGGGTTCGAATCTAGTTTTGATCATTCATAAAGTCCTTATTTTCTAATGACTGTGGTAACTGTGGTGAACCAAATCCATGGCTGATTTTTATAAAAATATGGTAAAAAAAAAAAAAAACAACCCCAAGCCCCACATATCATAAAATGTACCATCTTAACCATTTTTAAGAGTACACTTCAGTAGCATTGAGTATGTTCCTATGGTGCAACAGATCTCTAGCTCTTTCTTGTCTTTGTTCTTAGCCTTCCAGCACGCCACTTCTATAAACTCCCCTATTTGTTGTAGCCTAATGGGTTACCTTCAAGATGCTTAGTCTTCATATCCATTTTAATTTTAGCACAGTCTCTTATTGTACTTCCTTCTTCCCTTCCCCAAATTTCTGTCTTACTCTCTGCTTTACCATCATGGGGTAAAGAAAAAAAAAAAATTCTTCCAAAAAAAATGGGACAATTTGTGGGGCAACTGAAGCCCTATCCCCAGTGAATACCAATTCCCAATGTCCTCCTCCCCCAGTCCCTGGTAACCACCATTTCACTTTCTGTTGCTCTGAGTTTGACTCCTGTAGCTACCTCCCATGGGTATAATCACACTATAGTTGTGTCTTTGTTTTCTGTTTTCTTATGATTTTGTTTGTGTGTGACTCACTTCACTTAGTCTCAGGTCTTCAAGTTTCATCCATGTCATAGTATGCAATAAGATCTCCTTCTTTTTAAAGGTTGGATAATATTTCACTCTATGTGTCTACCACATTTTTTTTTTATCCATTCACCCACCAACAGATAACTTGGGTTGCTTCTGCCTCCTAGCTATTGTGAATAATGAGGCGCTGAACGTGGGTGTCCATATATCTCTCTGAGATCCTGCTTTGAATTCTTTTGGACACACACCCAGACATTGCTGATCATTTTGAAAGTCTTGAAACTGTTCCAAAAATTATCAGTGAGATTTCATAACTCCTTTTCTGGCTGTAGCTATAGAATTCATTTTAGATTTTTTTTCATCTCTGTGGTGCTTATTACACTCTTGAAGGACCAGCAGCCAAGTAATCTATGCATCTACCTATTCTAAAACATCAGACAAATCTAATCATTCATCATTTATTTTCAAGGAAAAGGGAGTCATCTGAAATTTATTTTGCATTTTATTGATTTGTTTGCTCAGCTACTTAGTGATAAATGCAGTGAGAAGTTCTGGTGATAACTGGCATTTATTGTTTCTACTCTAAACTCTAGATTCCTGACTCTGGTAGAATAGCCTCAGAAATCTGAACTTCCGTGGAATGTGTTAGAATTTCCCCCTCTTTTTCTTGCTTTTGGAAATTTGAGAAAAATACTGAAATTTATTTTTTACATGACACTTTTATGTATTATAATATGATCCCCATTGTAATAATAATGTGCCCCACTGGTATATCACAGAATTATATTTCTTTTTTGTGATGCAAATAATTAAGATCTGATCTCTTAGCAAGTTTGATTATAGTGCAGTATTGTTGTCTATACTCATGGTTCTGTGCATTAGACCTCCAAGGCTTGTCTAGTAATTGCAAGTTTGTACCCGTAAACAACATCTCTCCTATTCCCCTACCTCCCAACCTCTGGTAACCACCATTTTGCTCTCTGTATTTATGACTTGAAGCCTTTTTAGGTTCCACGTTTAAGTGGTAACTTATGGTATTTGCTTTCTCTGTGTGGCTTATAATGCTAGGATGTCCTTCTTTTTCAGGGCTGAATAACATTAGTGTGTGTGTGCCTCTCACATCTTTTTTTTTTTTTTCTTCTCATCTTGAACCATTTATCCATTGACAACCACTTAAGTTGTTTCTGTATGTTGGCCATTAGGAATAAGGCTGCTCCGAACATGGGAATGCAGATATGTTTTTGATACCCTGTTTTCATTTCCATTGGGTATATATTGCTGGATCATAGTGTAGTTCTATTTTTAATATTTTGAGGAATCTTCATACTGTTTTCCATAATCGCTGTATCAGTTTACATTAGCAGCTGTAGTATACAAGCGTTCTCTTTCCCACATTCCCTTGCTAGTCACTGTACTTGTTATCTCTCATCTTTTTGATAATAGCCATTCTAACAGCTTCTGTAGGAACAGATCATTGTGGTTGGGATTTGCATTTCCCTGATGATTAGTGATATTGAGCATCTTTTCATGTGTCTGTTGGCCATTTGAGAAATGTCTGTTTAGGTCCTTTACCCATGTTTTAATTGGCTTATTAGATTCAGGATTTGCAAATATTTTCCTGAACCCTGTGGGTTGCCTTTTCACTGTCCTTTGTTTCCTTTGCTGTGCAGAAATGTCTAATACTTCAAATAAAGCATTAAATAGTAGCAGGGAATATGGGCATCTTGGCCTTATTCATTATAGCAGTGAAGCTCTTGGTGTTTATTAAGTAAAATGCTGGCTTTGGGGCATGCACGTGTGTGTGTAATAATACTTTGAAATATAATCGTTGAGCTTTTAATCAGAAATGGATGCTGAAGATTTTTTTGAGTGTCTTTTTAGCATCTATGAAGTTTATCACATGATCTTTCTCCTGAGCTCTATTAATACTGTGAGCTATTTTAATAAATTACTTAATATGAAACCATTCTTAGACTTCTTGGGAAAACCTCACTTGCCCCTGATATGCTGTTGTGGTGATGCCTTCTTGAATTCTCCTTGCTAATATTTGATTTGGGATTATTGCTTTGATAGTCGTGAGACTGGACTGTATGTTTCTTTACTGTCCAGTTTCTATCCAGTTTTTGCATCAGTGTTAAATTACCTTCATAAAAACACTTTGTAAATGTCCCTTCTTTTTCTGTGCTCTGAAACCATTAAGTGGCATTAGGTCTATTTGGCCTTTGCTGAATTGGCTGTGTTCCTTTGGGCCTGGGCTTGGCCTTTTTTCTTTCTTTCTTTCTTTCTTTCTTTCTTTCTTTCTTTCTTTTTAATATTTTACTTATTTATTTGGCAGAGAGAGATCACAAGTAGGCAGAGAGGCAGGCAGAGAGAGAGGAGGAAGCAGGCTTCCTGCCGAGCAGAGAGCCCGATGCGGGACTCGATCCCAGGATCCTGAGATCATGACCTGAGCCGAAGGCAGAGGCTTAACGCACTGAGCCACCCAGGTGCCCCCTGGGCTTGGCTTTTTAGGAGGAGGTAGTTACCTAACAACTTTTTCTGTTCCTTCTACCTTTGTTATCTATTTGTACTTTTTCTATCAGAATCAATTTTGGTAAATTATGTTTCTTAGAAAATTTTCAGTTTAGCCTGTTTTTCACATGTATTTGCAAATACCATATACTCTAAGATTTTTCTCTGTTAGAATTCTGGCAAGAAATAATTGACGTATTTAACCTGAGCATTCTGAGGAAAGTTAAATAAAAGGACAAAGATGTGGGCAAGGTTTAAGGAACTCAAAGAGGAATAGCGCAGGATATTGGGCTTTTAACAATGGGGAGATCTCACCAATGCAGGGAAGGGGCAAAGGGAAAGATTGAGTACCCGAACCAGAAAGGGTGGTTTTATAGTGAAGGCTGCCTAGCAGGAACTGTAGTTTGGGGGGAGGAATGCAGATAGTCCAAAGTAGCTTAGTGGGAGGGCTCTTGGAGGCACTAAATAGCCCAATCTCATTTCCTTACCATTCTCTGATTTTCCATTTGGCCAAACCCAAATGAAAACCAGAGGGAAAGGGAGCTTGCAAATTTTGAATCAGTTCTCCCTTGGAACAGGGCGAAGCAAAGAAAGTGGGGAGGGGCGAATAGGAGAAATCCAGCACAGTTTTTAAAATGTAGCACCTAGTGATTATTTTTCCCGTCATTTCTTATTTTGTTTTACATTGTGCTTTCTTTACTTGATTAGGTTAACAAGTGGTTGATCTGTTTTATAGACTTTTTAAAAAGATTTTATTTATTTTATTTGACAGAGACAGAGCAAGAGAGAGACAGCAAGAGAGAGTACATAAGTGGGGGGAGGGGCAGGGGAAGAAGCAGGCTCCCCATTGAGCAGGGAGCCTGATGTGAGGCTCCATCCCAGGACCCTGAGATCATAACCTGAGCTGAAATCAGATGCTTAACCAACTGAGCCATCCAGGCGCCCCTACAGAATTTTTTTAAAAGCTTATTTACCGTACTTTCTCTTCAGCTGCATGAAATTTTTCTTTCATCTTTATTATTTTCTTTTCGTTTACTTTTTCGTTCTTTTTTTCACCTTCCCAGTTGAATGATTAATTTGTATTCATTCATTCACTTCTGTTTTCATCAGTATATAAGGCAAAGTTTTCTGTGCAGTAAGTGTATCCCAAGACAACCATTTCTTTTTGTTTTAATTTTTTATTATGTTCAATTAGCATATGGTACATAGTTTCTGATGTAGTGTTCAGTGATTCATTAATTGCATTTAACACCCAGGGCTCATCACCACACATGCCCTCCTTAATACCCATCATCTGGTTACCCCACCCCCCAACCCCCAACTCTTGTATACCCCTCAGTTTGGTTCCTGGAGTCCAGAGTCTCTCATGGTTTGTCTCCTTCTCTGACTTTTTCCCATTCAGTTTTCCCTCCCTTCCCCTGTGGTCCTCCACACGATTCCTTATATTTCACATATGAGTGAAACCATATGATAGTTGACTTTCTCTGCTTGACTTATTTCACTTAACATAATTGCCTCCAGTTCTGTCTGTCGATGTAAATTGTGGGGGTTCATCCTTTTTGATGGCTGAGTAATATTCCATTGTATATATGAACCACATTTTCTTTATCCATTCATCCGTTGAAAGACATCTCACCTCCTTCCACAGTTTGGCTCTTGTGGACACTGCTGCTATGAACATTGGGGGTGCATGTGCTCCTTCTTTTCACTACATCTGGTTCTTTGGGGTAAATAGCCAGCAGTGTCACTGCTGTGTTGTCGGGTAGCTCTATTTTTAACGTCTTAAGGAAACTCCATACTGTTTTCCAGAGCAGTTGTACCAGCTTGCATTCCACCAGTAGTGTAAGTGGGTTCCCTTTTCCCCATATCCTCCCCAACACTTGTTGTTTCCTGTCTTGTTAATTTTGGCCATTGTAACTGGTGTAAGGTGGTATCTCGTTGTGGTTTTGATTTGTATTTCCCTGATGGCTTGTGACGTTGAACACTTCTTCATGTATCTGTTAGCCATTTGTATCCAAGATGACCATTTCTGTTATTGTGTCTAGATCAGAACTCCTCTTCGGACTTCCTAGGTTCATAATTTTACAACTGTGGTTGTTGGAAATTGTAAATGAGCCTGTTAAGGAACACTAAACCCCAACAATACTTGGCTATATCTCAACAAATACCCACTTATGGAATGAATACAAAGCGAACAGCAGCCCTACGGGTCTGAGAATCGGCGCTTTTGGGTTTGTGCTACGGTTGCCAGTGACAGCATTACAGATGGAATGAGAAGGTGCTGTGGCTCGAACCATGTTGGTGAAAGTAACAACAGCGTGTTCAGAAAACCGCATTGGATGCCTGAACCCTGGCTCCAGTGAGTTGAAGACCCTGATATTAAAGTGTGACAATAGCAGTTGCTCCCAAAATGTGATATTAGAAAAAGAAATGTCTTTCTTAATTAATAGGTTATTTTCTAAAATAGATGACTTTAAATATACTATGCATTATCATATTAATAAATTAAGTATTGAAATGGGGCACTTGAATTTATCAAACCCATCCCCAAGAAGTTTTTTATATATTCAAATTGGAAGAAATATATATATATATACTTTTTTTTTTTTTGTAGGTGTATGGAGCTGGGGTGGGTATCTTCAAATTGGGAAGAGAAGGTAATCCCCTTAATTTGGGATTCCCTTAGGAGCATGAATTTAAATATGATTTCTGTCTCTTACAAAACTGTTTTCTTTGGAAAAGTTATTTAACTTCCTAAACCATGATGACCTCCCTGTAAGTTGGGCATATTGGTGATTTCTGTCCTATAGAGATGTTATTAGAATTCATAGTTTTGTATGTGAAAAACTTGTCTCACAGTGTTTGTCACATGTTAATTCATATATAATTAGATTAATTAGTATATGATTATTATTGTGTGTATATTTCTTCTTTAACCCTTTAACCTACTGGGGTTTCACGAATCATGGTACCAAGTCTTACTCTCTCCTAATCTCCCAACACAGTGCTGAGCACAGAGCCATTGCCCCATAAATATTTTTTGGAAGGATCGTTTTTTAACCCCATGATGGTAAAGGACGGTGTAAGAAATGTGGGGAAGGGAGGAAGGAAGTACAATAAGAGACTGTGCTAAAGTTAAAATGGATATGAAAACTAAGCATCTTGAAGGTAACCCATTAGACTACAGTAAATAGGGGAGTGTATGGAAGCAGCGTGATGTGATGCAAAGAACAAAGGCTTTGGAATTAGACTTGCCCTTTAACTTGATTTTATTTACTTCAGAGCTCTGGATCTTGAGGGGAAGTTACTTGACAACTCTGAGTTGCTGTTTGCACATCTACTATAAGATGTAAAAACAATAAAATCAAGACGGTTTTATTAAATTTAATAAAATAAATTTAATATAAATATATTTATATATAATTATATATTATATAAATAAAAATATAGATTTAAATAAAAATAATAAAATATAAATAAAAATAATAAATTTAATAAAATAAAACCAAGATGGCTAGTGAATACTATCTTTCGGAGTATTAATTGAGATGTCTGTAGTACTAACGGTATCATGTGGCATATAGTAACCATCCAATAACTGTTTCTTAAAAGAACATCCTTTTGAACTTAAATAAAATCCATATCCTGGTTTTCGTCCAACTAACTTGACAAAGAAATGCTTTTATGACAGTGAGCTAAGAGAAGTCCTGTAGTCCCTTTTCATGAAGTTCATGGTATGATTTTTAAAATTCTATTTCCTGTGCTTCTCCTATGATCTACAAGGTGACATACAGTTTTGATAAGGAGGAGTTTAATTTTTCATAATTCTGATGCTCTAAAGAAGCAAGAATATAAAATATAATGGACTTTTTATGAGTTTCTTTGGAAAGAACACAAAGCTAATATCCTTGCTCTTAAATCTAATACATGGAAAGATGTGATCCATGAGACCAAAAAATGATACTGTTAGGCTGTAATCAGGGATACGTGTGGTTAGGATTGTTTGGAACTAGTTATGTGCATTTGCTCGGCCCTCCTTAGGACCATACGCATTCTTCTCATACATTCCATTTGTTACTTAAAACCTTTCAGTTTTCCACCTATATTCAAAATATAAATAGCTGGCAATATAGGCTTGCCAAATATTTTCCCCATATTCTGATAGAATTCTCTAGGGAATAAAATAGCTTTATTACATTTTAAATGTGGTGGAGGCTCCCTCATCAAAGAACGGTAACAATGCACGGTGTTAATAGTCTGAGCAATCTTTTGTCAGCTGTGAAGCAAGTGTGCTGAGAACCAGCTGCTGGAATGAACCACTTTCTGTAATGGCGTCACCATTTAGTTACAACACAAGCATTCACCACAAGTAAGCCCAACTACTGGGTGTGTGAAAAAACAAAACAAAACATATTTCAGAAGCAGAATCTCCTATGCCTTAGATATTCTTTTTTCTACCTGTAGACATTTTTTACATTGATGAATGAGAAGCTGCCATTGTGCTCTATAATTATTGTCTGAAAAGTTACTTCTGACAGTTGAATACACTTCCTAATATTGATTATCTTGAAGGAATACAGTGAGTTCATAAAATGGTTTTCTACTTTACTAAGCTGTAAGAAGTTTAAGAAATGGTGAAACCAATTTCAGACATAGTCAGGAAGAGAATTTAGAGAAGGCTAAGATGTCTGATGGATAAAAGTTCCCAGGAACTTATGTAACTATTGAATCAATATATGCTTGTTGAGTGGAAAAATGAATCTTTATATTTTGCAGTGCTGAAGGAGGAAAAGAATAAAAGAATGAACACATGAAAAGTGAAAAATTAAGTGATAACTCAGGCTGAATTTCAATGTGCAATACCAAGAAAACACATTTGTGAACTTCATGGGAATATAATTTAGGACTGTAATATTAAAAGTTTCATAAGTTAATAAGGAAAACTTAATATCATTCATTGTGAACAGCTCAGGGGAATAGGGGATATAAAATTTGTTTCTAGTCATAACTGTGTATATTCTTATTAAAAATTTTTGTTTCTCACCTGAAGTCTAATGGGAAATATATAGGAAAGCCTAGTAAAAATAATACGCACACACACACACATATATATGTATGCACATATATATATGTGTATGTGTGTATATATACACACACATACACACACACACCCACAGATACATATATCAGGTTATGTGTGTATGTATAGCTAGATAGATAGATAGGGTGGGATATATATCTCAAACTCTGACCTTTAAAATTAAGTATGGGAATTTCCTATAATTAGATATTGGGTGGCCTGTGAGATAATAGTCGTCAAATTTCTAGTGCTACTCCAGAGTTGTAATTCATCCTGTTTTTTTCAAAGTTTTGCTTAATTTTTCTCTCCAGGGGTTTAGCACTGTTGGATTTCATCAATATGATGCTGTCACTAAAAATTACTATTAAGCTGCCTTTCCCTATAGATTTCTATCCAAAGCTAATGCAAGGGGGTAGATACAGGATTCATGTAGGTTTATCCCCCCCCTTTTTTTTAAGATTTTTCAAAATTTATTTGAAAGTCAACACAAACAGGGGGAGGGGCAGAGGGAGAAGGAGGCCCCCCCTGGAGTAGGGAGCCCGACACGCTGGGCTTGATCCTGGGACTCTGGGATTGAGACCTGAGTGGAAGGCAGACCCTTAACTGATTGAGCCACCTAGGTGCCCTGGTTTATCCCCTTAACAAGAAATGTATGACCCCACAGTAGAGACTCCTAAGGTATGGCACCTACTTCATAGCCTCAGTATGGACACGTATGGACACGTATGTCATGTATGGAAAAAGGAGGTTGGCATGTACAACCTGGTGACCTAAGAGAGAGCATCCCCCCCAAACCCAAAGATGATGGATTTTTATATCAAGTCTGTTTCACCTGAGACACTAAGCAAAAAGTGTTCAGTAATTAACTCTTCTGAAGGTTTGTTCAGGCTTTTGTAATGGGTGTACCCCAAGGTGGACTGAGAGATAGGCAGAGATAGCAGGATGAGGAGCATGAAGCAGTGGTTCCTGGAAGGACTTGGTCCATACCTTGAGTCGGAATATCTGAACTCTCTTTGTACCTTGTCCAATCATGATCCTCTTTAAAAGCTTTGTTCGGTGCAGTGATCATGGTAAGAAATAATAGGGAGCGACCACAAGAGGAGTACGTTAAGGTGGGTTATCCTGTAATCTGGATGGGCGCTGTTACATCCTGTGAAACCACAGGGCCAAGCATCTAGCACTCTCTGCAGTGATAGATCTTCTACAGGATAGAACCCAAGACAACTTAAATCAGATAAAAGCTACCACTGAAGGTTAGTTATCTGAAGAACTTTGGAATAAATTAGGCCAATGCGTTCTCGTCAGAAATGAGGAAAGCCAAGCCACAGGATATTAAATTGAAAGGTCACACACCCATCTACTGGAAAAATCAAACACAGATCTTTGTTCCCTGACTCCTATTCTTGGATTCCTCCCTGTGTACATCATTCTCTCCATTTTCTGGGAAGAATATTAATGAGTTCTGAGTACCAGTTCACTCATAGCATCTTCAATGCTACTATAATTGCTACTAATGCTACTACTAATTCTAGCTAATGTTCTTACTGTGCTCACTCTATAACAGCCTCTACCCTAATGTATGTAAATATGTTAGTTAATTTAATCCTCATAAAAACTCCAAGGAGATGTTCCTATCATCTCCATTTTATAGGTGAGCACATTGAAATTTAAAGGGTTAGGTATCATGCTCAAGGTCATAGTGCTAGTGATTATTTTAAGAAAATAAATCCCTTAAGCACTGAGATAGTGCACTCTGATTAAATTCATAAGAAGTAGAATTGTATAGTAGACTTTGTGATCTGTCTCTGGCTTGATCTGGATGGATATCTCTGTTTCCCTCTCCCTATCTATCTTTCTCTCTCCTCCTCCCTCCCTCTCTCCCTCCCTCCTCCATTCACACACACACACATTATCAGTGATGTGTATTTAAAATGTGACTGCAGATGTTTGATAAAGCATTTTTTCTGGAAAGACCACCTGTGTAGCAGTCGCTCTGCAGGCTGGACTGTGGGATTCGCACAGTGGTTCCAAGGATACACTTGGAAACGCTCCATTGCTGTTTCTCTTTTCACTTCCCTCTCTTCTCCCTTTGCATTTTCCTCTTCCCTGCCTCTGTTACACTCTGCCTTCTCCAAGTTTCTCCTTTGTCACCATTTCTTCCTTCTTCCTTCTGATTTTTTTCATCAGAGTTCTCAGGACCCTCATTCCTGAATGTTCTCTCTGTGATCATCTGCATCATTGTTCTTTTCCCGAGTGAAGTCCTCAGTTCTTTTTCTTCTTCTTACTGGAGACATAATAGCTAAAATGCTAAATCCGTCTCTCAAATCAGTTGGTGCTTTTCTTCTTCTGGATGTTGACATTAATTACTGTAGTCGGTGCCCTGTTTTTACTTGTAGCAAATCCAGCCGAAAACCTTTAATCCTTACCCTGCTGGAGACTCTGCATTCTGAAGATCAGTGAATTTGCTCACAACGCTGAAAAGGAGATGTGATTTTTTTTTTTCTTTTTGGCCTTTCCTCTGCTATTTTTGGGGCTTACTCTGTTTCAGCACTTTAAAGTGCTGTACCTTTCAGACATAAGTGTGCTTCAGAAAACCAAAACATATGCATCATGAAAAGGATGGAAATGAAAAACTCTTGAAATAATGCTTTCAAAAGAATGACAGGGGGAAAAAATCATTCAGAGGAAGACAACTCTTATTATATTAATAATAACATAAATATTTTGGTAGGTTTGAAGGTGGCCTGGGAGAGATATTAACTCAAGACTCTTCTAGAAAGGCTTCTAGAAAGAAACAGAAAATGAGAATGATTTGGAATTAATTACCCTGTAACAGAATTTCTCTAAGAAAAGTAACACATACACGTTAGTAAAGAGGTAACCAAAGTGGGAAATGAATCAGTTCATGTCCTCTTTCCCATTTCCTCTCCTAAAACCAAAGTATTAAGAAATATCTAAAAAGAGAGATGAGATTAGTCTTCAAAGGAATACTATCAATCACTTTAAAAGATTCAAACATTGGGTGAAAATTAGTCAAGGATTATGATAAAGAGAGCCCAGGAAGGGATAATTTGTCTTGAAATGATGCCGACAGGGAGAGAGAACGTGGCAATTAGTGGAAGCTGAAATGGTCTGACCTTTCGGAATAGGGGTGACTAGGGTTAGACACCCAGAGCTATTTTGGGGGCACTCAGTCAACAGATGTTTCTAGCATCACTTGGCAAATGCAAAGTTCAGATTGTTACTCAGAGCTGAGGTGGGCAGCATGATAACAGAGAACAGAAGTATGAGAAGTAGCTATTGACCGCCCTCATCTGGAATAAATTTGCATAGGCTTTGCTTCTGCAAGTATTCTGGGACTAACAGCATTACCCTCAGAGTTTACAAACAGCTAACAGAGGCGAACTAGCTACTGCTGGGGCTGCTGGTGACAAGAGGAGGAGAAAAGGGAGGCTCAACGTTTCCTGCTGGTTCTGGACGTTGTAGACCAGTGAATATGTTAATAACGTACGCTTTAAAACTCCGTTTTTGAAGTTTCTCCGTAGCTCAGAGATACTGTGTTTCTTGAAGTAGAAAATTGTAAAAGCTTCTTTTGAGAGACATAGAGACGCTTACAGTAGAGAAAACAGCACGTAACTAAGTGTACATAAATTGGTGTGTTTAGTTTTGCTGGGATTTGTTTCAGGGAGAGGAAGAGTCCTAAAACATCTCTACCTGTTGTCCTGAGTACCTCCATCTATGAATAGGAAATAATGAGATTTTATAACAGTAAATATCTCACAATACTTTACCATAAGTATGAGTCAGTGAATCTGAAAATTCACACAAGATCTGCGGGTGGCCATTATAATATTTATTTTACCCAGGAAGAAACTCGTTGTCTGAACAACCCCCTTAAATCCGTGGACCTGTTGGGGTTACTGCAGCCCAGAGGTCTGTGTCAGCTCTCGTATTCCTTTCCAGGGCTGTTTGTGAAGCGTGTTCTGTCTGCCCAGTTAGAGAGGCCCTTTGGCAAATTCAGAGGTTCAGAGACGCTCGACACAACTGGGTTGAATCATTTGTATTGTTTAAAATCAGTGGATTCACCACTTCCACAGAGGGATCATAGTAAGAATAATGTGCAATTATAAAAACTTGAGATCAGTTGATTGAATGAACTACAGAACAGAGCTGTTACGTGGTGCTTTCTAAGGGTCAGGAGTCCTGCTTTAGAGAAGACAGGGATTGTTGATAAAAGAAATTAATATATCGTAACAGTGACACTGAAAATCAGTGGAGAAAATACGAATTGGGAGTTGTATGGTGTTAATAAAACTCCCTTGTTTTATGTAAGACATATATATATACATATATATGTGTGTATATATATGCAACCTGTATATATCTATCCCTAGATACAGTGAATATGTGTGATTATATGTAATATTTGCACACACAGCCAAGATTAATAATTATGAGGGGCACAATTAATAATTATGGATTAATGATTATGATTTATATAATTTATAATTATAAAATCAATAGAAGAAAAAGTAAAAGAATATTTTTGGTATCTAGGGCTGGGAAGAATTTCTCAAATCAAACTCCTAAAGTTTATGTGCTTTGAAGAGGATACTAGTAACAGCCATTCTGAAAAAAAAAAAAAAGATCTGTTAATGTTTAGTGATATTAAGTGTATCTCTAGCCAGCATATATAGCTCCGAGAACTCTGACACAGATCATTAAAGAAAGTGTTTAAAGGATTACTTTGTATAATTTACACAGTGCTGTATATCAATCATATCTCACTGAAGCTGGAAAAAAAGAAGTTGAAGACAACCACGTGCAGACCTGAGAGGGAAGTGATGAGCAAAATGTGGTCAGTGAGTTCTATAGAACTTGATGGAGCAGTCACAAGCAACTAGATAAGCCTATGTAACAGCTTGGAAAACAAATAGGTCTTAAAAAGGTCAGGGTGAAGTTGAAACAGTAAGAGAAAAACAGACTTACATGAATGCACACAATGCAGTACACATACAAGAATGAGTACCTAACAGAAAATGGGCCCACGGCTGGGGATGGAAATACTGAATGGGGATAAAAGAGAGTAAATACATAGAACACGAGATTGGCCTTCCAGGGATGAGCGATGAGGGTGTTCTCTGAGTTACAGAGTAGAACTGGTCAAACCACTGTAAACAAACAGCCAGATAATGAATGACTTAGAAATGCGGTTGAGCCGGGTATGATTTGGACAAGGAGAGAATTGTTTATTCTGCTGACTTTCAAGTTAAAGCAGATGGCGGGTTGGAGAGGAACATCTCAGTAAACTGGAAAGAAAGGGAAAGATGAGACGTTCTGGCAGCACTGCCTTGTCAGTTATTTAAACTCCCTGAGCCTCAGTTTCCTCATTTGTATAAGAGAATGATAATATACTATACACACATAGCAATAGGGCTTTGTGCATTTTTAAGGATCATAAAATATTATAAATATTTACAGTCTGTAGGGGCACCTGGGTGGCTCAGTTAAGTGTCTGCCTTCTGCTCAGGTCATGATCCCAGAGTCCAGAGTTCGAGGTTCCACGTCTGGCTCCCTGCTGGACGGGTAGTCGGTTTCTTCCTCTCCTATTCCCCCTGCTTGTGTTCCCTCTATCACTGTGTCTGTCTGTCAAATAAATAAAAAAATCTTTAAAAAATTTTTAAATTTAATAAATTAAAAATAGTATTTACAGTCTGTAAATGGGTTCCTAAATGATAGCTTCAGTTATTTTGTGAATGCTGCTAGTTCCCAGATCTGTTTAGCCACAACTTTCATTTGTTATCTAGAATCATACACTTATATTGTGGTTTGCTATCTCTACTTGGATATCCAGCAGAATCATTATTCTCAGCTCTTGGAACCTGTTCTTTCAAATTTTTCCCTCTTTCAGTGATTGGCTTTACTATTCACATATTTTCTAACACCTAGTCCTCAGAATGTATCCACAGTCTTTCCTTTCTGATTTATCCCCTCTTCTAGACAATAGCAAAGTTCTATTAATTATAACTCCTAATTGTTCTTCTTTATTCTCAAAACAACTGTCTTCATTTTGGTACCATTCTAAATTGCCTACATTGCCTTAAAAAAAAAAAAAAACTCTCAACATTGCTCTCTTTCCCATAACCTTTTCAGTCCTTTTTGGAACAATTTAGAATGATCTTTCTAAATGTAAACGGTATTCTGTTACCCTGCTCAAAATGCTTCCTTGAGTCCCTATTCCTTGATGTGTAATGTCTGATCTAAACAGTTTATTATGATCTGAACTTTGCTTATCACCCCTCAACCTTCAACTTTCCCATGAGTGTCTTTCAATAGAGTGCTAAGTATCATGTTGTGGCATTTTGATTCGCACATGCATACATAGACACATACATACATGTATGCGTACACATGCATATATGCATGCATATGCATACATACAGACTCTAAGATGTAAAATTTACTTATTTTTCTGACACCCAGAATCCTCCGTCTTACTGTCCTTTCTGTCTGACAACCAACCCGAGTAGAACTGCTTGCTGCTTTTTCAACACAGTGTGCTTTTTCTTTCTTCCTGGGAGTTCTTTGTCTACCCCCGGAAATGGCTTTGCTCCACATAACCAGTACCACTCTTTGTCTTTCTTCATTGATTCAGCTTCAGAGTCCTCCTCCAAGCAAATTACTTTTGATCCTCACAGGGCCCCCCAAAGCAAGAGATCTTGTCATTGCTATATAACGCTGTAGTCTGTGCCCCTATTGGCACCTCCCATTACACTGTACTGTAATTTCCTATGTAGGAATTCTTGTCCCAGGAAACTGATCGCTCTCTGAGAACAGGGAATGTGTGTTACTATGATCATTTTGATTGCATCTTCCACCAAATTGATGGATCAAAGAAGATCATCTCCAGCTCTTAAGTTCCCAGCTCTTAATTTCTAGTGTAATCTAATTCTTACTCTGACATTTTAGGGAATATTTATGATAAATAGCTTAGTTACTGACCGAATTTCTTTATTAGTGTGGCTGAGCTACTATTCAGAATCTGTCAATTTAGGCATGTTTGTGTCTGTTGGTGATTGAATCTCATACACTGGTGACATCCGACAATTTTCCCATTCATCCCCAGTCGTTACCAATATGTAAGATGGATGGGAAAAAAAATAAGCTTCTAGAATCGAATGGAAGCATCTAGGCTCTTTCTGTCAGTTAGCAAACGTGCTGTTAAAATGTGAAAAACTCAGTCAACCATGTGTCCCCAAATACCCACTTGTCTGGCGTAATGAAGATAGCGGATCTCATTGCCATTTCTGTTTTTAATCCAGATGTTCTATGTTTTATATGCATACACTTAGCAATGCCCTTGCACCAGAGATATTTTAAATGATAAATATGTTTCTCAACATCCAGTCATCCGAATACCTAATAAACTATCCTTCCCTTAGTATTTTCAATAAACGAAAGTTATTATGTTTCTCTAAGGGAATTTTGCAACTATGGAATTAATGACAGTGCCAGAACCACCAATTTTGTTAAGGCCGAGAGCAAAAGGAGAAAAAAAAAAAAGCCTTAGAAAACTAACTACTTACCTAATGAAAACAAATCAATGGTGAGAGAAAAGACGTTGTTATAAATGCCTTAGCTCTGCTGACTAACTATCCCATTTTTCTTTTTAGAGGAAAAAAAATTCAGGAGAATCCTTCGGGGTAGACAGTTTCTTCTCTCAGTTTTACTAATATGTATTTTTAATTCTAAACGTATATTGCCAGACAGTGTTCGAAATTCACTGACTTCTACAATTCTAGTTTTGAAATACCTTTGTAGTTCAGTGATCACTTTAGGTCTTAGATTGACTCAAAGAACTGTGGGGGATTTGAATTCGATCCTGTCCCCTCTTGTCTTCTTGGCTTCTGCACTGCCATCCTCTACCTAGTCCTCGCTCCTGATCATATCTTTTCTTCCTTCCTTCAGCAAGAGCTGTTTTTTATCTCCTGAAATCAAGACCATTCTCCCCTTCCCTTGAAGGAGCCGGAAGAGAACTCAAATATATTAGTTCTGTTTTACCTCAGCCTCCATCCATTCAGTTGTTCATCCATTCATTCATTCATTCAGTAAATATTAGTGAGCACCTACTGTGTGCAAGGCTGCATTCTAGACACCTGAGATCAGGGAACATACAAAAATGTCTGCCCTCATAAACCTTACTCTTGCATCTGTCTTTACATAATGTAAATGATCTGTTAGTGGACTTTTTCTCTCTTTTTCTTTTTTATTCAATTAGCCAACATATAGTACATCATTAGTTTTTGATGTAGTGCTCAACGATTCATTAGTTGTGTATATACCCAGTGCTCATCACCACATGTAACCTCCTTAATACCCATCACCTGGCTACCCCACCTCCCCACCCCACTTCCTTCTGTAACCCTCAGTTTGGTTCCTGGACTCTGGAGTCCAGAGTCTCTCATGGTTTTTCTCCTTCTCTGACTCCTTCCCATTCAGTTTTCCCTCCTTTTTCCTGTGGTCCGCACTATTCCTTATGCTTCACATATGAGGGAAACCCTATGATAATTGCCCTTCTCTGCTTGATTTATTTCACTTAACATAATCGCCTCCAGTCCCATCCATGTCGATGCAAATGGTGGGTATTCATCCTTTCTGATGGCTCAGTAATACCCATTGTATATATGGACCACATTTTCTTTATCCATTCATCTGTTGAAGGACATCTCACGTCCTTCCACAGTTTGACTCTCGTGGACACTGCTGCTATGAACATTGGGGTGCATGTGTCCCTTCTTTTCACTACATCTGGATCTTTGGGGTAAATACCCAGCAATGCAATTGCTGGGTCATAAGGTAGCTCTATTTTTAACATCCTGAGGAACCTCCATACTGTTTTTTAGAGTGGCTATACCAGCTTGCATCCCACCAATAGTCTAAGAGGGTTCTCTTTTCCCCACATCCTCGCCAAGACTTGTTGTTCCCTGTCTTGTTAATTTTTACCATTCTAACTGGTGTAAGGTGGTATCTTATTGTGGTTTTGATTTACATCTTTCCGATGGCAGGTGATGTGGAGCATTTTTTCTTGTGTCTGTTGGTCATTTGTATGTCTTCTTTAGAGAAGCATCTGTTCATGTCTTCAGCCCATTTCTTGACTGGATTATTTGTTTTTTGGGTGTTGAGTTTGAGAAGTTCTTTATAGGTCTTGTTACCAGCCTTTTATCTGTTATATCATTTGCAAGTCTCTTCTCCCATTCTGTGGGTTACCTTTTAGTTTGTTTTTTTTTTTTTTAAGATTTTATTTATTTATTTGACAGACAGAGATCACAAGTAGGCAGAGAGAGGAGGGGAAGCAGGCTCCCTGCTTGCCGAGCAGAGAGCCCGATGCGGGGCTCGATTCCAGGACCCTGGGACCATGACCCGAGCTGAAGGCAGAGGCTTTAACCCACTGAGCCACCCAGGTGCCCCTACCTTTTAGTTTTGTTGACTGTTTCCTTTGCTGTGCAGAAGTTTTTCATCTTGATAAAGTCCCAATAGTTGATTTTTGCTTTTGTTTCATTAGTGAACTTTCTTAAATGTAAGTGCCTTCTACTTGTGAGATAAATCCAGAAGATATTTCACTCAGGAAGGCCAGATTTAGTTGAAATCTCTGAAAGCCCTATCAGTTACAGTTGAGTGATACAGTATAAAGATACAGGACGTTATATTAATAATTCCTCTTTGTGTTCCCATGACCATGATGTTAAATGTTTTAGTATTACACACACACACACACACACACACACACTCTGTTTTGTTCAGTTAAAAAAAAACTTACATAGACAGAACATATTTACAGTTACAACATCTGGATTCTGGTTTCACCAGTCCCTGTTCATAATAAGACACTTTACTGAAAACTATTTTATTATGCTTTAACAAACTGAAGTTCTCTTTCCTTATTAATAGTGCTGTAAAATGCCCTGATTTACAAAATAATTGGGCCAGGTAGGAAGACTTTCTGATCACATTAGACATCTTTATGCTATGTGACTGAGAGCTTGATAGGTCATCTAAGCTTCCTTTTAAATCCCCCCAGAAATGGAAGTTTGACTTCTTTATATGAAACTTCCTTCTAATAATAGTATTAATCATTATTTTCTTTATTAACTGACAATCTGCTCTTCTAAAATATTCACTTAATAATTTAAATTCTTCCCTTCAAGCATCCCATTTGTCAGCTTATCCTGGTTTTCCTGTGGTTCTTCTTACTCAGGGGGTCATTCTATACCTATCATCTTTTTCTTTTTTCTCCTGGCCTGATTTCTAGATCTCTCTCATTCTGGTTCCCTTCCAGAATGAAGCAAATATAGTTTCCATACTTTATTATTTCTGGTAAACCATGGAATGTGGGACTAAACATAGCATCCTAGTTATGGTCTGTCTAGTACAATTTGTACCACCGAATTCTCCATAGTAATATGTGCTTGTATGTCCTATACGTGTGCTATGTATTTGTAACGTTTTTACCCGACAAGCTCTAGCACACTGAGTTTGTAGTGAGCTATACTTACAACACAAAGAAATTTCAGGGTTATAGTTGATTGAAGTGTCAAAATGAAAAGCCAGCATTAGGGTTAAATCCACAAGGTCTATAGGGACTTTATTTTAATTATTACCGCAGGGATTCATTATGACAATTATATTGTTCAGTGTTCACCAGCCATGGCAAGTGCTGACAAGGAAATTTGTACTTCCACCTCCAATAAAAAAACGAATTATGCAGAAGTTTCAGTTGTACTTAACGTGTGAGCAATATTTTTTAAATTTTATTTAGTTTTTTATTTTAATTCCAGAGAGTTAACATACAGTGTTATGTTAGCTTTGGGTGTACAGTATGGTGATGAACAATATTTTTTAAAAAATGCATTCTCTCAGGGGGCACCTGGGTGGCTCAGTCATTAAGCATCTGCCTTCTGCTCCCATCATGATCCTGGGGTTCTGGGATGGAGCCCCTCATGGGGCTCCCTGCTCGGCAGGGAGCCTGCTTCTCCCTCTCCCACTCCCCCTGCTTGTGTTCCCTCTCTCGCTGTGTCTCTCTCTGTCGATAAAGAAATAAAATCTTTAAAAAAATGTATTCTCTCAGAATGTCTCAAATTCAACACAATAAAGGGATCAGCCTTACTCTGGAGCTTATTTGAGGTGTTTCCGACCACTTTAATCTCATGTTGCAAAGATAAAGCCAGGTTTTGAAGACCAAATCAGAAGAATCCTGACAGAACAATACGTGGCTGAGGAGTCCATTGTAAACAGGAATGGTTCTACTAGGGGCGCCTAGGCGGCTCAGTTAGTCTGCCTTCTACCTTCCGCTCAAGTCATGATCCCAGCGGGATCGACCCCCGCATCAGGCTCCTTGCTCAGCGGGGATTCTGCTTCTCCCCCTTCTTGCTGCTCATGCTGTCTTTCACTGTCTCTGTCTCTATCAAATAAATAAATAAAATATATATTAAAAAAGAAAGAAATGGTTCTCATTAAAGAAGACAATGAAGAGTGTCTTCGTTTATTCAGGCTGCTATAACAGTACCACAGACTGGGTGTCTTCTAAATAACAGAATTTGTTTCTCTTGGTTCTGAGGCTGGCAAGGTGCCAGAGCAAGGCCCTGGCCTTCAGCATTCATAGACCGTCTTCTTGCTGTGTCCTCCCGTGGCAGAAGGGGTGAGAGAACTCTCTGGGATCTCTTTGATAAAAGCCTAATGCCATTCCTGATGACCTAATCACTTCCCAAAGACTTCACTTCCTAATACCATTACACTCAAGGTTAGGTTTTGACATGACTTTGGGTGTGTCGGGGGGACACATCCGTTCAGTCTGTAACCTGTCCTGTAGCGGACACCACTGAATTGTGTTTCTCATGGTCCTCATAATGATAAGGCCCAAAAGAAAAATGAAATTGGAAAGCTATAAATCATCATTAAAAAGTATCCATGTTACCAGTTGTAGGCAACAGAATGAAAGCTGTGTAACTTTGGGGAATACTTAGCTACTCATTCATCCACTATATTGACCTGCGATTGAATAAAGCTCCGCACCGACTTATATCACAGAACTGGTAGAATTGGCTGTGGATAAATGGTAAATGTCTGTTTTTAGCCTTTTTATGCTAGCATTTTGCAATTCAAAATTTGAAACACGTTCTGTGAAGACAGTTCTACAGCTCTGCCCTATGGGGATAAGTTCTCATAACCTCATGGCTAGGCCTGAACTAAATCTCTTTGGTTATCTCTTATTTGGTGTTTATATGGATGAGAGATTTGTTCTGTTTGTTTTGTTTTGTTTTGTTTTGTTTTTTTTCAAAAGGAGAAGAAAGGCTTTTCTTTTGATACCTGGGAGTAGCAGTTGGCATGGAAATGGAGGGTGTAGGCAATGGAGGGGATGGGATGGTGGCATTTTTCTCACTTTCTCTGAGAGATTTGCTGTTTTTTTTTTTTGAGATCTGACTTTGTTATAAAATGTAATCTGTAAAAAATGCAAGCAATATAGTAAAAATGTAAAACACTGAACCAACTCAAATTGTCATCAGAATTCGTTGCTGTTAATATTTTGGGAATCATTACCAAGCTCCCTGATTTACACATACAGAGAGAAAAATGGGTAGAGAGAGAAACAGTTTTATAAAAACTGGGTCCTCTTATATATGCTAATTTAAATAAAGCTACTAAATGGGATTTGACTTATTTAATTGAAGGCAAAAGAAATGAAGTGCAACTGAAGCTGTCATTTGTATTCAATACAAGATGTCCCAGTTACTCAAACATCCATTTAAGATTTAGACAAAAGGTTATATAGAGCAAATAATCTGATTCCATTATGCCCCCTTTCAAAGCTAGGTTTCATTTGTAGGTTGTATTAATTTTATTCCCTTCTATGGGAGATAGTTAACATCTTAAAATTGATTTTATCTTTTGATTTTTGTTAGGCATATATTTTTAACTTTGCCGGGATTGACAGTAGAATCTTTAACTCATGCACTGATTTTACAAGCTAGCCTTTTATCATCGCAATCACAAGCAACTTTATTAACATTTATTATGTTTGTAGATGCTTGATATTTAAACAAGTTGGAGTAAATTCTGTAGGCAAGGAGGAACTCTTTAGAATTCTCAGTCCCTTTTCCATTCACCACTAAATTTTATTTTTTTTAATTTCCAGAAAGCTGCATAGTGAATAAATGCATAATATTAAGACAGAATGGAATCAGCACTGCAGGAGAGCAGAAATAGTTTTGAATTCTCTACCAATCCCCCCAATCACAGTAAGTATTTGATAACTAGCTTAAAGGCAGAATTGTTTGAATACCCAGTTATCTGCATACAGATTTCCTTTTGTTCCCTCCATTTTTCTAGGGAGCAGTTTTCAAGTAAGTGTATTTATAATATTTAACGTATTAGGTTGTAGGCACAAAACTGTGTATGGTAAACTGATTAGAGTCTTAAAGGATCTTTAAGGGTAATTTTTACCTTAATTTGACTCTTACCTTTCACATGTATTTACCTCCAAGTTAAGAGATCACAGTCCTGTATAACATTTAATATGTATATGCATATATGAATATATATGTATAGGCATGTATTTATGTGTGTATTTGTATCTGTATATGTATGTATTTGCATGTACTTGTATATGTGTGTGTGTATAAACATGTGGGAGAAAGAGGAAGAGCAAGACTGAGACAGAGTGGGTGTATGTGTGTCATAATTACCCTGATCATTTAAGCTTGGTCCTGTGTTTAGTTCCAGGGTTCCCTATCAGTCCTTTCTATCTGCTGGTTTCCTGCAGTTTTTTGTAGAGTCGTTTTTACAACAGTGTCTTGAGGAGTTGCATTCTTTAATGTTTAAAAACATCTCTCTTTTGCTGATCTTGTTAAACAAGTGTGTTCTGATACCTTTGGCTTGATCCTCAGAACTCGAGAGAGCGTTCCAGTGCCCTCTGGCATTAACTACTCACACGGAGAGTCCAAGGCCGGTGTATGTTCCCCCTTTGATATGTGACTCCATTTTTCTGCCAGGATTCCTAAAGAATTATTCATTTATATTTGAAAGCATATTGAACGTCTGCATAAGAACCTCATGAAAGTTTTACTAGTGTGACCTTTTGATTTTAAGATTCTATTCTTGACTCTTTCATATAATAGTTCCAATAGTTATCACTGAATACGGTTTTATATTTAAATTTTTGGATTCTTTATTTTTGGAACATCTGTTATCCATTCAGTTTTCTTGTCAGACAAGGAATCTGTGGCAGTTACTTTTGGTACCTTTGAATATCGGATACCAAGAGTACCATTTTGCTCTTTTAACATGGGAATGGCAACTTTGGTCAGATTTAGAATTGGAAGTCTCTTCTCACATCTTTTTTAATACTGCTTTCTTGATACATGGAAACAGTCGAACATATACAGTAGCAGAGATGAGAGTATGATGGACCTGATTTATCTATTACTCAGCTTAAACAGTTATCATTCAGGGTCTCCTGGGTGGCTCAGTCAGTTAAGCATCTGCCTTCAGTTCAGGTTGTGACCTCAGGGTTTTGGGATCGAGCCCCACATCGGGCTCCCTGCTCAATGGCGAGTCTGCTTCTCCCTCTCCCTCACCCCCTCCCCCAGCTCATTTTCTCTCTCTCTCTCTCACGCACACACACACTCTGTCTCTCTCTCAAATAAATAAACACTCATAAGTGATGCTGTGGGCCATCAGTAAGAACCAGACTTACCCTTCTGTAAATAAGTGGAAAACTGGAAAAGATATATTGGACAGTAGGTTTTGGACATTGGACAGTAGGAAATTCAGGACTGTGAGCTCTCTGAAAAGGGACACAAATGAGGTGAGCCTGGTGAATGGCTTGGCTTGCGGCCCAGAGGCATTTCTTGTCCTGCCTCATAGTGAGGGGGCTGGCCCATGGAGCATGGAAGTGTCCCTGATTTGAAGAGACAGGTAGCTGGAACCTGCAGGGCAGAACTTGAGTGAGGAGGGAGCCTCATGAAGGAAAAGCATCACAAATTTGTATAGACGTTCCCTTGAGCCTGTTCCTGAAGACTAAGCTCTGGAGATCTATGGAGAGACTCCAGGAAGCCGGGCACAAATCACCCAGAAAGCTGTAAGCTGAATCGTCCCAGCAGTCACGCAGGGCTGACAGATGCCCGCACACTGCTGTTCCAGGCCTAGCTGTTTGTGTATTCCCAGCACTGACCTCCAGACACGTGTGAATGGGCAAGCCTTGAGATTATTCCAGATCCCAGTCTTGGAGCCATCCCAGCTGATGCTGTGAGAAGCAGATAGGCTCTCTCCACTGAGCCCTGCCCACATTGAAAATTCATGAGGGGAGTAAGTGTTTTAAATCAGGCGCATCTGGGGTGGTTTCTTGCTCAGCACTAGATAGCCACAACATATCCTACCCGTTGTCACTTTCAATCACTGTGTGTTTTCTTGGGTACCGCGTTATTTCCAAATGCCATGGTCAAAGTGCTTCTCTTGGTAGTGACTCCTCTCTTTCGTGTAGCTTACGTTTACCTCCAGTACTGGCTCTTTTACCTTAGGGGAACCTCCTAATTTCAGGAATTGGTTCTCTATATCAGAATGATCCTAAATGCCTGAAAAAGATGGTTTTCTGCAACGGCACTGTAAGAAGTTTTTCTCTTTGGCGAATCTCTCCCCTTTTAGTACCCTGTGAACGGTCTTGAGAGAAAAAGCACTCTAACAGAGCTATCCTCTTTCCCCCTGCAATTGTCCCAGAGTCCAGAGGTATTGATGGTGTTTTCTAGGTTTTTCTTTACTCATTTCCTACCACTCAGCACTCTTTTCTCTTCTTTCTTCCTTTCTTTCTCTTCCTTCCTTCCCTCCTTTGTTCCTCCCTCCCACCAGTCCTTCCTTCCTTCCTCTCTCTCTCCCTCTCTCTCTTTCCCTTTTTCTTCCTCCCTCCCCCCCCTTTTCTCTTTCTTTCTTTTTCTCTTTCTTTCCTTCTTCCCTCCCTCCCTTCCTTCCCAGAGAGGCATTGTCCCTAAGTGACTTTTCTTCAGTCTGAAATTCATGCCATCTATTTGAAACTATTTTCTAGTTTAAATTCTGAGGAGGAATGTTCCCCACCCCTGCTTTGGTCATAAAGGTCAGCTTTTCTCACCTTACTCTTCTGCTGGCTCATCTAGCTAGGATACCCTTTATTTCCCAAAGAATCTGTTATGACCATACCTTGTTCCTTCCCTGGGAATAAATTCACAACTAACACACAGTGTACAAGACAAGTTTTATGTACTTCAGAAAAACCTACTACTACAAAATTTAAGAGCCAAAGATAAACTGGGAAAATACTTCCTACAAATATTATAGATGTAAGGCAGGCCCCAACCTAAGTATTATCAATATTTTGAATTGGATCAATGTTTCTTGTAGGGTCGCTCCTACACATTCCAGGATGCTCAGTAGCATTCCTGCTCTTTACTAACCAGACACCAGGAGTATACTCCCAGTTTTGACCAACAAAAATGTCTCCAGGCAATACCACTGTCCCCTGAGGGCTGTACAACCCCCCCCCCCGCCCCCTCCCCCCCACTTTAGAACCACTGATTTCGGGCTGATTTCTTTAATTAGGCTGTGCTGTGTTGTATTTGTTTCTGTAGGATCTGGACATGAAAGTGTTTGTTTTCATTCATGTCACAGTCTTCTGAGGTCAGTTGGCTCTTCTTTGTAACTTTTCTCCAAGGAAGGATTTCTAGGGCAGCTTCCATATTGATCATGCTTGCCTCTGCATGGCAACTTCTGGTGTCCTTATTGCAGTTTTGCCATTTTAAGAGTTCTTTAATTCTTACTGTATGGATGTGGGGGTGGGGAGAGGGACACACACACACACAAGAATTCACAACAGTCTTGGGGCGCCTGGGTGGCTCAGTGGGCTAAGCCTCTGCCTTCGGCTCAGGTCATGATCTCAGGGTCCTGGGGATCGAGCCCCGCATCAGGTTCCCAGCTTGGCAGGGAGCCTGCTTCTCCTCTCTCTCTCTTTCTCTCTCTGCCTGCCTTTCTGCCTACTTACAATCTCGCTCTCTCAAATAAATAAATAAAATCTTAAAAAAAAAAGAATTCACAACACTCTACTGCCTTAGACTAGAAGTGATTCATGACTTTGGCTCCTGTTCTGATTTAATAATTCTAAAATAATCTTAAAAATATGAAAATAGGGACGCCTGGCTGGCTCAGTTGGTTGGACGACTGCCTTCGGCTCAGGTCATGATTCCGGAGACCCGGGATTGAGTCCACATCGGGCTCCCAGCTCCACGGGGAGTCTCCTTCTCCCTCTGATCTTCTCCTCGCTCATGTTCTCTCTCACTGCTTCTCTCTCAAATAAATAAATAAAATCTTTAAAAAAAAAAAAAAAGAAAATATTGAGTTTTTGTGTATATTGCTCTAAGGTGGTGAATTATTAAATCATTTGTGGAAGGACATTGTCAACATGTGTCAAAGACCTTATAATCCTCATATTTATTTTATTGAGATATAATGATACATAAAGTGATACATATTTCAGATGTACAACATAATGATTTGATATTTGTATATACTGTGAAATGGTGAGCACAAATAAGTCTGGTTTATATCTGTCATAGGTACAGTTTTTTTTCTTGAGTTGAGGACTTTTAAGACATATTCTCTTACCAACTTTCAAATATGTAATACAGTATTATTACCAGTGCCTTTGTCCTCCACCTCCTAACTTAGATCTTTGGGACTTGACTCTAAATTCAATCAGGAGGTCAGAGAGGATGGATCACAGATGTCAGACACTTGGGATAGGCCTGCCAAAAGCTAGGGCTCTGTGCTGTAAGAGACAAGAAAGAGTGTGGCCTGTCTTGCTTTTAGGTGCCCCTGATAATGTGGACCCATGTAGTTTGGGCTCTAAGCATACTCCATTCAGATAGTCCATTTCTTTTCCTAAAAGTGGTAAGTGAAGAACTGGATAAAAGGTCAGGTGTTCCACGGTGCTACTGTTCTCTAATGGATGATGTGGCGGGGATGTCCTCATAGAGGACGCACAATTTAGGGGATGTGCATTTGCTTGCTGCTACAGGCCGACCATATACCTGATTCCTATGTGCATAGATGAGAAGCAGATGAGCATCACGTCATTAAAGATGAGCATCGGATTAAGTGTTCAAGGAAGGAGCAAGGGCTGGGGAAGTGGTTACATCGAATATAAGGGTCTCTTCAGTTGTGGGTCAGCTAAATCAGCCAAAAAAAATTTTTTTTTAAGTTATACATAGGTGAGGAGTAGGAAAAACAGGAAGCGTGTGCTGAAATGAGTTACAGGGCCCATGCAGTTAACATTTGGCAGATGTATAACAGAAACTAGAATGTTCACATTTATGGAACAGCCCCTGGTCTAAGATTTCAGCAAAAACTTCTTATGATTCACACAAGATCACACAAATACCGATGCAAGTTACTAGCAGAAGGGAAGACCTGCACGTGGCTCTAAACGTTACTGAGAGTCACTTCTGAATAAGCCTAATGGAGGTGTTTACATATTGCTGATAATTGAGAACAGTTGGCTGCATAGTGAGTGAGGCCAAGGAATGGATTTTTTTTTTTTTTTGGCAGAGAG